>VZSV01000006.1:9578686-9689511 GCA_013398735.1 Nothocercus julius | reverse complement strand
GTTGGACTAGATGATCTCTAGAGGTCCCTTCCAACCTTAAGCATTCTGTGATTCTATGATCCTATGTTGTCCTGTAGGACAAGTCTGGTTGTAGTCACTACAAGACGAAGGAGTTGGGTATCCCGAGGAGGGATCTAAGGGCGAACAGCAAGAACTCTGCCTTTTTTAGGAGAGCAGCCTTTGACTTATTCAGAGCATTTCAAGGTAGAAACCCCTGGGAAGCTGCCATGCAGTAGTAAAGTATCTCTTCCTTTACACTGAAGAACATGGAGTAAATACAGTTGAGTTGAATCTTTGCTGGAGGGAGTGGTGGCTTAGCATCATGATGCAGGGAATGCGAAGGAAATTCGGAGAGAGAGAATAGAAAAAAAAATTTAAGTTTTAAGCTCAGCTTTATATTCTATTATAAGGTGAATGTAATATTGTAAATATAAGTATTCATGTGAAATGTATTTATTTTCTGCAGTTCCTGTCCTCAAAGGCAATTTGAACTTTTATGGGGAGAAGCTATTTTTTAATTCCTCCTTAAAAGTATAGCCCTATTTCTTTTTCAGGGAAAGCAGTAGAAATGAGTGCAGTTTAGCTTGAGTTGTACAGTTCTGAGTAGTCTTAGACCTTAAAAAGGAACTTGAAGCATGAAAGTGTAATGTGATAAGTTATGAAATCTTTACCAATAGTGTTTGAAGAGATCTTAGTAATTTAGTACCTGTGAGGAGTACTAAAGATGTGATGAAATACAGTTACATATTAAGCTGCTGCTGGGCTTTGGAAAGCAAGGCTAAGAATTATGACTGTTTAATGGAATGAATTGATAATCAGGGACTGATTAGCAGAAAGAGGTGAAGGCCACAGCAATTAATGAGAATTGTGTTTTGCAGCAGTTCACATACTATCCTTATGGCTGTTCTGAATCCTTCCCAGTAATAATGTCAAGAGACAGAATAATTCTTTAGTACTTCTACTGACCAGTATATATTATTTGCATATCATACATTAATGAGTATTCATATGCTTATATTTCTTATGCATGTAGATGTGGCCAAGATATTGGGAAAAATATTATATAACTTATGTAGTACAGTACACTTAACAGCTTGGAAATTGAGATGTGTAAATAAAATAATAATAGGAAGAATAACAAAGTGAAAACCTAAATTCACCAATATACTTTTCCTACATGCTTGTGCTTGTCCATTTTGGCATCCATTCAGTGCATGAATTTGAATGATTTGAATGTAAAAATTACAAATTTTATGGGTTCCATCTCAGTTACCCCGTAAGTATCATTTATGGAAAATGATTTTCAGATGTGATGGAAATAATAAAATATTTGTCTTGTATTCACAGGAAACTTGTTTGTTGCTGTTTCAGATAAAAAAGCACATCATCTTTTAAAAGAGTATATTACACCCTACGTATTTCAGGCATATAGTTATTTATGTACAGTTATCACAACAGTAATTCTCATCAAATATGAAATGTACTATTGGCCAAAGCATAAGAGCGTTTATTTTTTCTTCTCTAGCTATTTAAGTACTTAAGTATGCATTTATATAAAGTAATATTTCAGTAGTGTCAGAGCACTATATATGCCCTACAAACACCAAATGTCCACCAGTCTTTCTGTGTCCAGTAAAAGTTGGGATAGTTGAGTATTATCAGCTGCTAGTGACTGATGCCTTTGGAAAAGTATACATGTTTCTAAGATGTACTAATTCAGAAAATTCCTTATGAACATGTATTATAGAAGGCACAAAATACGGTTTAGGTCATTCAAGAATAAAGAACTGGAACAGATAAAGAAAGAAGGCACAGTGAAATCAAATCAGACTTTAAAAGTTCTTTTTCCTCAGCTAGTTCATGGAGGAGCAGACTAGAGATGCAGGCTAGCTGAGATGCAACAACCTTCGGTGGGGAAGAGGTGCTCAGACAGAACCTACTTGTGTAGGCATAAGCAGCTGTTACCAGTTATGACTACAGTTCAGTTTTCTGCCATTAAAAACTGATAGAAAAGAAAGGTTATTAGTTAAGTGTGTTTCTGAACAAAGTGAGAGTCAGAGTTGTATTAATCACAGAATAATAATAATAGATCCATTTCTAAGGGCAAGGATCACCAGCTAATCTGGCATGTTTTTAGTGTGCTAGAGAATTAAGCAAAGGCCGAAACAACCCTGTGATTTCTGTTTGCAGAACAGCTGCAGCAAGTCTCTCTAAAGTACATATGGTGTTGATCTGTGTCTTGTTCCGTATATGAGTTGGTCTACCTTCTGCTGTAGGCCTAGGATCTCACCCTGATTCTCTTCACCAATTTTGAATCTTTTATTCTGAGAATTCTTACTCATTTAAGTAATAACGAATTATTATTGAGTGTGTCAGGCTACTCCTTAAGCCCTCAGCTGGCAGACTTGTGGTCAGGAGACCGTGCTGGGAAGGAAGAGCACAGATGCACATCTGCCCCAGTCTCACTCTCCTCTTAACGGCGTTTGCTGTTGGCTGCAGTGAGAGAGAAAACTGCGCTAGGCAGACTCGCTCTGACCTCTCACAGCAGTTCTTCTGTCTTAAGAAATTGCACGCATCTTACAGAATGCATTGAGCATTGAACTGACAAAGCGTGCGGCTTCGAAGAGCTTTTCAGAGATGCTGCTTTTTAAAACACATTCTGTAAATGTGAGCTAGGTTCTTTGCTCCCAGATGTCTTCCTGTTTTGCTGAGCTAAATCACACAGTTGGTGAAAGCTCAGCCTGTTATTGAAACAAATGGCACCGTGGACCTGACTTGCCCTAGCAACTGTTTGTTGTTCCCTCAGGGTGCTTCTGATTTCCAAACTTTGCTATTAATTGATAGGACCACACTTTAAATTTTAGATCGCAGTGACAGATATGAAATATCCCTGGGTCAAATCAGATCTCTGAAGAACCACTTTAGATGTGCTGTTGAGTTTCTTTATGCAGATAATTTCTTGCATCAACATTGCCTAGTTTTAATTTATTAATGAATGAATTTGTTTTCATGTAGTACAAAATTTCAAGTGCCATACCATATAAGTGGAATTTCTTATAGACTTCTAACTATACCAACTATACCAACTATACCAACCCTGTGTAGTGCACAGTGATGAAGTTAAGCGTCATAAAGATAACATCATGTTTCTCTAACAAGATTTATCTTGTAAAATTGATGCTTATTGGCACAAATCCAAAAATCAAATTATCAGACTGCAAGCTGTTTGGTCTTGCTGCTTCATTTGAAATGAAATTTAGCCATACCTGTTGGAGAATGATTTTGATAATGTAATACAAAATTTATTTTGTATTCTGTATACAATATGCATTGTAATGGATGAAGAAGATATTGAGAAACATACTGAAATGCAACATGTGCAAGGCTAAGTAATGTCCAAATCATACATGTTCTTGTCTAGACACAGTAAATGAAGACTACTTGAATATACTAGAAGAATTGAAAAACAGAATAGTTAAGTACTGTATCCTTTGCCTGCCTTTAAAATTTGAAAGCCGTTCTACTAATCCCCTTAATAATCTCCAAATGTTTTTAAATGATGAGAAATGAATTTTTGAGAGCATTCATCAAATATTTGCTGTGTAATCATTTGTTTGACATTTAATTATTTCAGAGCAAATGCTCATTTTATTTTTGTTTTATTAATAACATATCTAATATTTGAGATGCTATTAAAAACTATAAAAATAAAGTGAGGATTTATATTCAAATACATTAAGCTGTATTAAATGTCAAACTTATATTGAAGTTTCATATTTGTTTTAGAATTACTATATTTTTTTTACTATTGAAAAATATTTGCTAATTGCCTCTGTAAGAAGGGAATGGAGCTCTCTATATTTCTTTCACAGATATTTTATTCTGTTGTGCTGCTAAAAGGTCAGGGACAAAACTTACAAGAGGGGATCCAGCAATTAACTGGGTGCAGGAAAATGTTTTCTGTAGAATTTAGTATAAAGAGGGATCTCCATGAATAGTTAGGTTAGGTTCCTTGTCTACAGAGGAAATGTTGTTGTGAACAATAGCAAAGTGTTACCTTCATTTTTCATAGTGTTAGTGTTACTGTTATGAACTAGAGTTTACTGTTAAGTAATGTATAGTGAAGTAAAAGTATAGGATAAACACTAGTTTCTGTCTTTTTAGAATTTTGCTTTGATTCCTGAGTGGTAAAAAGTAAGCACATTTGACATTTGAGGTAGACATGATTTTTTTTAAAAAAAAAAAGTCTCTATCTTAGCTTATATAATCAAACTTTGTATCACTGTACACTGGATTACATCATGGGATTATTTTATTGTCAAGAGCTGTTGTGGTGCCTTGTCAAGACAGCCTTTGTAGTGTAGCTCTGCTAATTTGGATTATTAGAGATTTTGTTTCTGTTTTTTCCAGTAAGCTCCTCAGGCGCTTAATGTCATTCTATAGAACATCTTTACCTCAGCAAAGACTTTCAGCATGCTAAAGACATTCATTTAATTTGTAACTTATGTGTACAATACTATGTGTAATATTAAATTTACATTTACAATTTCTGTCTGCAAATGTCTGTCTGGTGAAGCATGGGAAGACTTTTGGGTTTGTTCCCATACTCAGAATTTGAATTATCTACTCAAGGAAATGATAAAACATTTATCACAGTGAGCCATAAGGACAATGCATCATGTCAGATCTTGACTCCAAACATAACCCTGCTCAGAAGTGTTACAGCTTAATGTGCTTAAAAGTTCAAATACATTTTCTCTACCCTTGCATTTTGTTTTAAATGCCATTTCAGCTGAATGTAGGATCATAATTGATTCTATTATTTTATAATAACTTGGCAAAAATTCTCTTTGAATGAAAGTGGACAATGTATATTTTTATTATTTTGGAAAAACTTTTAGAAAGTAAAAAAAAAAATAAAAAAAATCTTTGCACAAGCAGGATAGTCCAATAGTACCATTAAAGTACTATTAAACCAAGCACAAAAATGAATACAAAATGTCACATACAGAAGTCTTTTAAAACTGTAAGCTTGCATACAAATAAATGTATGGCTGTCAATCTGCTCCTTTTTTTTTTTTTTCATACACTTCAGTGCAATGTTGCTCATGCAGTCTTTGTAGCATAATATTCTGGGTTACATCTGCTTTTGCAGGCTAGAGCTGGATTACAAAATAATGGGAAGGTGAAAATAAAAATAATAATAATAAAAAGTAAAAGGGTGCAGAATGGGAATACTCTGTTGACTAATGCTGTTGGTGTCAGAGCTCAGGGCCCGTAGTATAAATATCTTGTTTTACTTCAGATGTGCTCCAGCCCCCAGTAGCAGTTGGGCACATCCACTGGTTTATTTGCGTTCAAAAGGTGCTCAGTTAATGGAAATTAAGATCACTCATGAGTGCTAAGGGAAGTGTGGTTAAGGGTTTGAGCCATGAATTCAAAATCACACTTTTGTTGCAAACCAAAGTGTTTAAATAGCAGTTTGTATTTTTTTTTTTTATGAATCTAGTACAATATTAAGTGCTGTTTCAGAAATTATATGAAGGATCCAGTACAAAGGACTTTTGTTTTCTTGAAGTATTATATTATTCCTTTATAAACCGTATAAATGGTAAGAAAGAGAAGTGTATTTGACATCATATTTTGAAGCAGGAATGTGGATAGATAGCTCAAATATCAGTGCAATTGCATACCCAAATTTCAGGTAGTTCCACTGATGGTATCATGGACAGGATCAATGCTAGCTATAGAGGTTAGAAACCTGTTAGAAAACTAGTTGTGGTTTTCCTTTGTTCATGGTCTTTGCAAAGATATATTCTTATATTTCATTCTTCTCATTTCAATGTCTTTTTAGTTGCCGTTGTTTATAGCTATAAAATCAGAGATCAAGTATCAAATTAAATGGTGTTTCATGTTCTGTGGATGTTTGGGATATGAAGTTTCAGAACTATTGTTTTGGTTGTTTGGTTAGGACAGAATTTCACCAAATTCTTTCTCAGAATCTCTGTTCTACCTTATGAGAAGGCATCTCTACTTCATTTAATGCCTTCATATGTACTTCATTTAATATCTTCAGAGATGGAAAAGTCCCTTTTCTCTTCTTAATTCTTCCCTCCTTGTTAAAAATAATACATTATCTTCAACTACATTTTACCTAGCTTCAGTTCCCACGGGATCATATTTTGACTTTCAGATGATAATTTTAAGATTTCTTTTGTAGATTTTAATTTATCAACGTGACTGAGTCTTACCAAGTTTCTTGTTTCTATAGCAAGTCTGCAGATTCATGTATAAAAGATAGTTTGTCTCTCCTACCGCCGCCCAAATGGTCGCTTTAGATCCTATGCTGGGTTTTGGTTTGCTTGTTTTTAAGTATGTGCGGTGTTTTTTGTATAGGCATACTTCTTAGTTTTGGTAAAATATATGCCCAAACAGAATTTTGAATATTCATGAAAATGCAATATGTAGAGAAATTTCTTGGTATCAGAAATGGTAATTGTACCCTAGACTCTAGCTGGAGCTTAGGGAAATGCTGAAGAGTGCTCTGTCAAAGCAAGAAAGCAAAGAATTAGGATTACAAAAGCATTGTATTTTCCAAAAATGTGTAATAAAATATGCTTAGCTCTAGAATTATCACTTTTTTTCTATCATATATTAGCAAAAAAATACAGAACCTTTCCTAACACAAAACCTTTGGCTCAACTGAAGCGAGAATGCCCTTGTTTTGTGTATCTGCTGAAGTTTGCTAGTGCTTTTAATATGAGTGAAAAAGTATAAAAGACACAGCACAGACTGAATGCTGCATCAAATTCGGATGTTCAGTTTTCAGAAAATGGGTGGGTTTTATTAGTTTTCTCACTGAAGGATTTCAGGTTTCTTGGCTTGTGTCCTAAACCTTGATGGCTGTGATATAACAGGTAACAGTTTTTCGTTGTTTTGTGAAAAATGCGTGGTCTTTTTTTCCTTACTCTATGGACTTGATCGTATATTCTATTTTAGCCATTACAAGCTACAATTTTCTATGCAATAATGATTAGCTTTGTCATGTTTATAGCTGGACAGTTATCCATGAATATTCATTGTAATTCCATAAGTTATGCTGTGTTAGTAAAAGCAAAATGGAACAGCAAATCTTTTTTTCTAGAATGATCTTGGAGTTTACAAATGTTTGAGAGCAATGCTGATGTTTTTGTTAAAGAAGCAAACAGAGCAGCAGAAAGCTGGTTTATGTTTTTCTGTGCATCTCTTCAGCAATTTCGAAGTACTTCAGGTTAAAATTAGTAACGGATTTCGTCATTGTAAATTTGCTACTTAACACATTTTCTTACTAATCTTCCACATAAATGTTCTGATAAACTATATGATAATGTATTGCCTATAGCTTTTCCTTTTATTGTTGACAAAAATTCCTGTTTAATACTAATACTCTTAAGAAGATCATCTGAACCTGCTGTCATGTTTAAAATATGATTAAGCTGCTTTTCTTAAATCTACCCAAATGCCCCACAAGCTAGTGCAGAATTTGTGTTCAGTCAGTACAGTCAATATGGTTAATACATTCTTAAGCTGTCATCTTTATTTAGGCTTATAAATATGAAAACTGAAAATCAAAGTGGTATTGTTTAAAGAATAGTTTAATTGTGAATTTGATTTAAATGCTGAGTTTTTTTTTTTTTAATGACTTTGATTAAAGTAATGCTGCAACTGCTTGGGCAGGGGGTTGGACTAGATGATCTCTAGAGGTCCCTTCCAACCTCAACTGTTCTGTGATTCTGTGAACTGCTTTCTCTTCAAGATATTAGAAATCTATTACTCTAGTACTGGTTCCTTTATGTCAGGCTGTAAGATCTTTCTTAATACGCAGATGTAAGATGTAAGTTTTTTGGTTAATGTGGGAATATTGTACATTAAAGCTGAAACACTTTTTAGAGTTCTTTTTGAGCTCCTAGTTGCATTTTTCTAAGATTGCAGCTTATTGCAGACACAGAAGTTTGCAGTCAGTGCATATGCATATTTCATAATGTACAATTTTTCTTTAAAATGGTCATGAATGTTATCATTTTAAAACTAACTTTTAAGAGAACTCACTAAAAGTAGAGTGTGTTTGGCCATTTTCCAGTGCATTCTTAGGTGTTTCTTACATGTGAATTTGTGAGTTCCATGTCTTTCTCCAAGTTAGAAGCTCATTGTTGGACAATGACAAAAAGTAAGGAAAAGCAACATCTTTTTTTTTCCTTTAACTTCAGGAGTCTCCCTCGGTTAGCCACTAGACTGCTTTATCACATAAACTGAATCAAAAAGAACATTTTCTGTACATTTCAGCAGCATTTAATGCTTGAAAACTTCACCGGATCAGACATTTTTGTCTTGAAATCCCATTGTTACATAGAATTTGTGTGGAAAGTAAAGGAAAAGAAATGATTATATTTGCTGATAGATGCATTAGCAGTAAAAAAGAAAATCTTTTTTCCAAAATAAAATTTCAAGCGGTCTAGGGGACAAAAGAAAAAAAAAAATCCCAAAATAACAGTTTTCATATTCACAGGGAGAAACAGGACTATATTTTTTTCCACTTCTCCAACCCTATTTCCCACTTTTGTTGCTATTACTTGCCTTCACAATGAAACTCAAGTATTAAAAATAAGTAAGATTTCTTGAGGGAGTGATGTTCCTTTTTCTTCTTGTTCTCTTCTGTGATGTAGCAAGCTCAAAATGTGCCCAAATCTGGTCATTTAAAAGCAGTGCAGACAGGAGAAGGTATCGGATAGCACCGAAATCCCCGTGGGTGCTCTCAGCCCTCCCTACGAGCTCTCTCTGCAGCTGTGGGCCTGGGGGATTTCTCCCATGTCTTGGCACAGGGAGCAGCAGCTGTAACGTTGCTCCAACCACAGCAAGAGCTGGAGATTAGCCAGGCAAGAAATTAAATCAGAAAAAAAACAAAAAGAGAGAGAGAGAGAAAAAGAAAAAGGAAAAAGCTTAATTTAGAAATGACCCTTGGGTCTCACAAACATGTTCAGCTTCCAAGATGTGTCAGTTAGTTCTTGGCCGCGGTGCATCATCTCGTGCAATATGTTCACAGGGAGATTGCAGGCAATAATCATATTTTTCAGGCACCTTTTCTTTATGGGATGCCCCAACCCATACTGGCAGCAAATGCTTGTGGTCACATGCAACTTAAGCAGCTTAGTGTGAAAATCTTAGGGTGAATTGGAAAATGGTATTTAAAGAAACTCTGTCTACTCAGGGATCTGTTTGCCTAGAAACACTGTAGCTCCAACAGTTATAAGAAATAAGCAGTGTAATTAAAGGGTTGATAAATATTCATGCTTTTTTTTTGAGTTGTTCAGTGAATATTGCAGCTTGTTGATTGTCAATTGTACTCTGTATTTCTTGATAATTAGATTATTCTCCAGCTGACTGAATAGTGCTCCATGATTGTCATTCTGTTAGAAACTACATTTTGATTTTTATTTTACAGGAATATAGAGAAAAATTTTGTAGGTCCGGTGACTTATATTAGATTTTAGTTTTGTCTAGTCTCATGATTGATTGATAAACATCATTGCAAAAGTTTCAAGGTAGATGTATATATATATATATATAGAGAGAGAGAGAGAGAGAGAGAGACAATTAAGGTGGTGATGCATTTTTTAAGTGACTGGCCATGATTTTCAAAATAGAGACCCTCGCAGAGCATGCTTTGTAGTTGCCTTTCCAGGAACTGAATTCAGAAGAAAATTTGGAGTTTGCTTCCCATTTATCCTTTATTGTAAGCCTGCATACTTCTGGGCTTGTTTGATTTTTATTTTATATTTTTTTTTTCTTTAGACTTTTACTCCTAAGTAACCATTTTTCTCTGTTTCCTGAGGATTCATGTGAATTTACTTATGGATAAACCTATAAAACTATAAATATGCACTATAAATATCTTTGCACTGTGAATTTTTGTTAAATTGAAGTTTTCAACCCGTGATAACTTAAAATGACAAGTGTTGATAGGCACTTGACATATTGACAATTTGACATATATGTTGTGATGTGTTCTGTCTCACTGTCTCTTTAAAGACATGATACGGAATAAATATAATTAAATTGTTGCATGAAATATTCTGTTGAGTTGCATATTAATAACTTACTCTTGTTGGAAGACTGTGTTAAATGCAGATTTTTTTTTTTTCCCAAGGCAAATTTAGGTACTTGATTCAGTTTTTAATTTAAACATGGTGATTTAAGTAACAGATGAAGAAAAATACTATATTTTACTTCAGTTCATATTCTTAATTTCATTTACTTTTAAAATAAAACTTTTCAAATACATTCTGGTTTGATTATGGTTTGATGGAATTTTGTAGCTCTATCCGTTCAGTGGAATGTGTTTCGGTGGTCACCAATGTTATTCTTTGAGCTTCCCTAAACTCCTGAATTTAAACAATTTAACTTTTAACTGTTCCTTTACTTTGTTTGCACAAAATGCAGAGTAAATCAGAACTGGATAGAAACATTTTTGCACTGGAGTTTTGAATGATGTTGTGCAGATTTTTCTTTCCACAGCGTAAATAGAGTAATACCATGTATTTATTAGTATTTTTACTGTTTTAAGCTTGACTCGCATATTCAGTTAGTATTTGTTTTTTTTTAGTGTATATTATATGTGATTGATACTATCAAGATTTCTCCATACTAAGAGAACAGAAGCTTTGATATTTGCAATTTTTAATGTTCTATTTGTTTTGAATTTCCCTTAACCTTCTTTGAACTAGAGCAGGATTTAGCGGAATCTCTGCTTAATCGGGAAACAGTGTCCTGAAGAAAAGCATTCTAATGTGGCATCAATGGTTTACTTACTAGCTCAAATTAATGGCATATATTATCAAAATGAAGTAGATTTTAAAGAGACCATATTAATTTGGCACTGTATAAAACCACACACAGCTTTGCTTTAGGGTACAAAATATACCTTTGCACATTGCACTCAACGGTCTAGTTATTCTTAAAGCACCTTTTTGTTGCCAGCAGATGGATAACACAAAACACCAGAGATTGATTACTTAAAATTTCCAAAAAAGCTAAAAATCAGCTTACTGTTTCCACTCCTGAGACTTTGAATCAGCATCATAAAAAGTGTGCTTGGATGCATCTGTGTACATGCACATTTTAGTGATTTTTAGCTCATTAGCAAAAGACAATTATTGGGAACAAAAGCACCAACAACATGGTTTTGTCAGGCCTAGAGTATAAACAAACTGTTAATGAACTGTAATGAGATCTAGTAGGTAACAAAAATGGAGCTTATTCTTTGTTATTTAATATAAAATACAAAATGGTAGGCACATCTGGAACTACATGGTTTGTGGGAAACTGCTAAAAGAATGTAGAAGGAAGGCATAGCTATCCAAAAGGATTTGTGATTTTCAGTGCTCAGGTACAAATGCATGTAAGAGTTGAATATTCACTCTCCCCATCTCACCAAGTAAGTCTTATCTTTGGATAATTTCAGTACAAATGGATGAAGAACTCCTATTAGTCAATGAATGCTAGAAATGGAAAAGGTCAAAAATTCTAGAACTTCAGTTAGTGGTTCACATGAAATTATAAGAAAGTTTTTGGATTTAAGGTAGAACAGTTTCTTAAACTAATTCATTTTTAGAACTCAGATAACACTTTTGCTTTAAAAATACCGATCACTCGACTTTAAAAATACTGATACATTAAAAATACTGGTAACTGAGTATCTTCTGTATAATTCTCCAGCTGGTGTGGAAACAGCAAAATGTGTTTGCTTTCCAAGCAATAGTCATATATTAAATAAAAAGCACTACATTTTTAAACAATTTTTAAAAAGCCATGAGTGCTGTATTCTAATATTTCCAATACTCCAAATGGAAAAGCTGTTTTAGATTAATACTGTCAGCACTCTTAATGCATTCTCTTGAATGGAATATTAAGAGGACATTAAGAACTAAGGAGATGTTTCTAGAAGCACATTTGGACACCAAATGTGCGGGATGAATTGGAATGTATTTCAGGCAGTGGTTTCATTCAGTTTCAGACCTTTGTTGGGTAAATTCATTGCCAACCTATAAGGAAAACTAGAAAAACAACAAAACAAAAGCAAGGCAGTTCCATTTTGATGTATTTGCAGATGATGATGTGCATATGGCCGGAAAACTTTTCCAAAAAAATTTCACAAAGCCCTCTGATGGGAAAGCATTGGCTTAAATTTATATTTCGTACTATAGTTCCCATTTAATATTCTTTTAATTAGGCAAATAAATCTCTTCCAGTAGAATTCTGTCTTTATGAAAGAATATCTTGCTCTTCTGATAACCAATGATAGTTAGAAAATCTTACTGAAGAATTTTTTGATATTTATTTTTTTTAATTCAGAGATAGTGAAACTTTTATAAATTCTAAATAAATATATTCACACACACATATATATATATATGCATATATGCTTATAAAAGGACATGATTATACGCCTTACAGTATCTTACGTTATTGTCATTTGGCATATATTTATATTCGTTATCATACCTTTTTTAAACAACTATTGGTCCATTTCAAATCTAGTAAAATACATACTATTTGTTACCTGTAAAAAAAATGGTGTCAGCATATAGAGGAATATATTGGTTTTTGACCAGTACTTTGTGTAATTAGTTTATGCAGTCCATCTGTCTTGGCTTAATACCTCACAAACAAGTTTCTCACATTGTTATTAAGTTTCTCATGCAATAAAAATGAAAATGCTAATAGCTCTTTTATAGATCCCAACTTCAGGTAATTGATCTGCACAACCATTAAAACACCTTTAATGAAACACATTTCAAGTTCTATGGAAGATAGTTATCTGTGCACAACTTGTGCTTGTATATTGGTAGCCTCTGTATGTGTAATGTGCATCTTCACTGTAGGAAAAGTATGTGCATATTTTCAAATATCTAGGCACAAATTTCTGCCGAACATTTTCAGTGACAGAAGGCAGAAACAAAAATGTGGATTACTGAAAAAGAAGTGAAAATAGGCCAGCATATTACCTAAATACTGGCAGATTTTGGTGAAATTTGTCAGAATTTTTAAGAAAATTAGTCCATAAATTCATTGGACTTTATTTCTTAAAAGAAAGAAGTCCATTAAAAAAGTCCATAACTTCAATGGGCTTTATTTCCTAAAAGAAACAAGCTTTCTCAAAAGGTGTCATAAGCAACAAATGAAACAGCTGCTATGATTGACTAACAGTGGTAGTAATATTTTTTTTCAAAATTATTTAAAAAAAAAAAATCATTGAGCTCCAGTACTGCTTGGGGAACTCTACCTTTTGCAAACTGATAATATTCCTGCGATGATAGTACCGTATTTTCTAAGAATCTCCTTTTCTTTGGTTGCATTAGTATGCATATGGAAAGCACTAAATAAACAGTGAAATAAAAAGGAACTCATGCTCAGGATGAAACGCTTTCCTGCTTCGTGCTCGAAAGATCCAAGAGGAAATTAACAGTGTTCACAATAAACTTTAAGAAAAGAGTGAGTAATGAAAATTACTCATTGGAGAAATGGGGGGAGATGCTGCATGTACGGCTTGTGTATGCCATGTGTAACAGAGCCCTGTCTGTCTTTTGATTTAATGAATTCTTTGCAAATAAGGATTTATAAGAGAGTCTTTTATATATATATATACATGTATGTATGTATTAGCATATATTTATATATTTAAAAAAAATAAGTTATCTATTTGAATTGTGAAATTAAAAAATATTTTTAAAGAAGCCATAGTGGCTTCTGCTAACTTCTATGGGAACTGTCTTTTTCTGCTGTATAATTTTTGGTCATGAGTATTAACAGAACTATGAAATGAAACAAGAATTGGTCATGTGCCAACCTGTCCTTATAGTTACAGTGTCACTATTTAAGGTTAAAGCTGTCGGCATTAATATGACTTCCCTATTTAAGGATATGACTTCAAGTTTAATAATTGTTTTGCTAGGGATTTTTCCATCCTTTTTTTCTTCTTAGTAGACAAAAAAAAATAAGTAAGAAGTTGGTTCAATATAAGTTTATCGGTTTGTAAGTTATAAAATAGTGAAAACTGGTGGCAAAAAAAACTATTTGTGGATGGCAAAATATTTGTGGTAGGCTCTAGAATTTAGGTTATTAAAAGGTTATTAAAATCAAAGGCAGTTGCATCATGGATAAAAAATACTTCATTTTCTGTCTGCACAGGATCACTCTGACTTGGATGCATGAGAATTTTGTAATCAAGCTTAGCACTCCACTGAAAAGTCTTTGTTTCTAGAGGTCACTTTTTTCATGTATTGTGTTACATATGCTTATCAAGGACAGCAATCAAAAAAATCTGAAGAGTTTGAAGAGTTTAAAGCCTTTAGTGTTGTATTGCCACGATTTCATTTAAACTGTGCTATTGCTGAGTAATTCAATGGAGCTCTAGTTGGTTTGCAGCTGAAGGGTCCCACTGAAAACCCTACTGAAGCTGATGGAAAGAGGCTGTTGGTTTTGGAATAAGCCCTGAGGACACAAAATAGAGTTTCGTAGAGAAAACAGAGCACAGTGTTTGCCTTTTTGCAGATGTGGATTTTCAGGAACCTTATGGAACTGAAAGCTGTAGAAAATGTGCATTGTATCTGTCCCAGTGATTCATAGGTTAAAAACACTCATATAAATTGAACAGTAGTAGCTACATTTTTTTTTTTTTAATGATTCCTAACACAGGAATGGTCTTTCATGCTCTAGATTTAGTACTTACATCATAGTATAAAAAGATTTGTACTGCAACATATCATTAAAAACACATCAGATTTCTTGCTCCATGGCATGCAGTTTCATATGAACTGGACTGGCCATTTCAGGTATTCTCTTAGGTTTGTTCCTGTAAGGTAGCATATTTTTTGAACAACCAAGATCTTTGTCTAAGGGATATATTCGAATTGTAAAAGATTTCTTTGGTCCTTTTAGAGTACGGTGCAGGCCTATACAATTTATTGATTAGTATCTTAAACTAAGAGGGAAAATGGGGGCTGATTCAGTGACTAATGAAAGAGGGAGAAGTTTCCCAACAAAAAAACGCAATTATTAATACTTGCATAAAAGGAAAAAGGCATATGAGAATATAAAGAATAGAGCTAAAGTATATTGGAAAAGACAAGATGTAAGAGATAATATCCACATGGAAAGGCTGTGATTATAGATGCCTTTTGCAAATGCCCACTGAATTCTTTAGAAAGGGGTTCATGACACAAACTATCAAAGTAAATTTAAAATGCCTTCTAACTATTTCCTAGTGTGTAAGTGAAAAACAAGTTTCTAAGAAAATAAAATGAGGTGTGTTTTCATGAACTGCAATAGATCACATTTTAAGATTTTAAGAAAATAAAGCTCCTCACTGGAGTACTCTGTTTCAATGTCAAATTGATTTGTCGTTTTAAATGCTGAGTATTGAGAGCCACCTTGTGACCGTACTAGTAAATGCACTGAGGATGCTGATTTTAAGGTGGCCCTAAGGCCATTGTACACCAAAGACAGGTGGCTTCAAAGCATTTTGTGGAGGATTCAGAATTAAAGTGTACTAATATATCTTTTTTTGCTTTTAAATTAAGTTTTGTTTCATCAGTAACAACTAAATGAGCACTTATTGTGGGGCTGAGAACATAAACACAATCCTAGTCTAAATGCAGCTCAAATACTATCCTAGTTTAAATGCAGCTCACAGTGCCTAAAGCTCTGAGTCTGTCAATATATTAAATAGATAGAAATAAGTCCTTTGAAGTGTAATTTATTTTATGTGTGTTTAGATGCCTAAAGCTCAAATGGTCCCCTTGACATGTGTATGTATGGAATTAGCCTAACATTTAATGGTGAGAACATGGGGAAATAAAAAAAAAAGAATAAAATAAAAATGAGGCTTTGAGAATCTACCTCCATATTTGATCCTGAAAAACTATGAAAATCTATTTGACCTGAAGGGTGAGTTCTTCACACATGAAACTTCTGAGTCAAATTTCCTTCTTTTTCCCTTCTTTCCTGCTTCCTTTCTTTCCTTCTCAGCTCTTCTTTTTTTCTTTCTGGTATATACTAATGAATGACAGTCCCAAACCAAAGATGGATAAATTAATGTATCTAAAAAGTTTATTATATGGGCTACATTTATTGTTGCTAAAATTAATATGAATTCGTAATACAATGCATATTTTAAGCTAAAAATAATCTGACGAATTTTAAGCATTTATCTTCCGTTACTTAATAATTGCTTTGATTACTTATTTGTTTAGATTTATTATTTGATTGCTTATAATAGATAAGAGTAAATAGAATAATTGAATATTTGTACCTTTCAAGATTATAATTGTTTGAAATTAGTTTCAGGCATCAGAGCTGAGACTAGCTGGAGGAAACCTGTAAGGATCAATTGATTGCTTCCAGTGATACCCTGTATGGCCTCTTTTGGAGACTGCTTTGCAAAATTGCTATATGAATTTGTATCTCTTTATCCAGAAGAGAGACTTAACAAAGTTTGTTGTGACCATAAAGGATTCTGATGTAAATAGAAAAAGTCATCAGTTAAAGTAGTAATCTAGATTTTCCTGAAGTCAGTGTTTTGCCCTGTAGGATCAAGTATATGCTATGGATAAGGCTGGATGTTGAAGCAGTACCAGTTCTCTACCAGTGAAAGCTGGTGGCTTTAATTAGGGTTTAGAGGGTATGGGGGCTTCTCCACAAGTTTATCCTTGCTTCTGTTATTGATGGAAAGCTTTTTTCCTCTCTGGCAGAGACTGTGAGGTTATCACAGGCAGCTTACTCCATCATATACAAAACTCTTAGATTTTTGCCTCAAACTAGAAATTAATTCAATAATTGCAGGAATTTGCACAGATAAGAGAATAAGCAATTCATCTACTATCTGCCTTCCTTTTTGTTTGTTAGGAGAAATTTGAGATTAACTGTGAATATAACCTCATTCTTTGTCTGACGACAGCAGTTGGGGAGAATTTCAATTACAGTGTGTGCTTATCAACCTTATCACATTGGAGGAAACTATGTCTTGCCATATTTCTAAGTAGCCCAATGACCTCTCCCGCGTGTGGTGGTGACAGACTCTGAAAGTATTACATAATTTTGCCTCTGGCAAAGAAAAGGCTATGGGAATGCAGTATTTTATAGCAAGAGCATAATACATTGGGGGTAAAAAAAATATGAAATGTATCATGATGTACTCATGATAAATAATGTCTCCTCGTTAATTCACCACTGTCACAAATGGAAAGAAAGCAAACTCTCCACTCCTATTTTTAAGATTATTTTTTTTCCTGCAGTGCTCAGGCACTCAAAACTATAGAGTGATTTCATGAGTTTTCATGTGCAGGTCGGGCAGCAGAGCTGCTCTGCAGGCCCTGCTGTTGGGCACCCCGTGGCTCTTGAGGGTCCCAGACCCCCCTCATTGAGCCGTGCGCACCTGCGGGTGCCGCTGCCTCCGCCTCAGAGCGA
Source organism: Nothocercus julius (assembly GCA_013398735.1). NCBI lineage: Eukaryota > Metazoa > Chordata > Aves > Tinamiformes > Tinamidae > Nothocercus > Nothocercus julius. The sequence continues at coordinate 9,672,012 of VZSV01000006.1, read as the reverse complement.
GTCCTGCCATTGCAGGCTGCTGACAAATTGGCCTGTTTGAAACAGTAAGTCAGTTTTCTGTTTTTTTTCCGGAGGCATTTCTCCATATCAAACTGTTAGAGCTGGCCCTTTTATCTTCACTCATAGCAGCCTATAGGCCTATAGGTTAAGCAAATATGACAGAACTTTCTAGTTACCTCAGGTGATACCTCAAAAAAAAAAAAAAAAAAAAAAAATCTTGCTCACTAGGCTGTGCCAAAAATAAACAAAGTCCTCAATCAGTTTTATAAAGTTGACTGGAAAGGCTGTTGTTATCACAGAAAATAGTCTCAGTAGGTTTTTCTCTCGTGACTAGTCAGTGAAGGTGGAAGAGGGGACACCTGTGCTTTAGATAACCATAGCATCTGTGTTTGCATTCTGCATATATTTCTGTGGCAAGATGTAGCAATTCTCATTTTGAGTGCAGTTATTTTAAAAACTATCATCTGTTATGTCCAAATACAAAAATAAGAGAAGAAAATAATTTTGTTGAATAGCTTTAGAAGTAGGATTGGAATTTGCAAAGGAAAGTATTCCTAGATGTTGGAACCAGTTTTTAAAGAAGCACGGTCATGTGATCACGGACTTCTCTTCCCCTACTCATAAAAGGTATTATTAATATGTTTTGAAAGAGATTGTGGTGTAAGAGGCAGAGCTAAGAAATGAAAACGTTTTTAAGGAGAGAAAATGCTTGGCTAGTGAAATGTGTCATGATTGGAACAGGTATGGCTATTAGTTGTTCAGAAGGAAGACTGTTAATATAATTTAAAGAATAAAGAAAATGAAGTTCACAGTATGGCATCTTACACTTTTGAGCACCATGCATACATTAACACTAATGTATGCATGGGAAGTAAACAGAGTATGAAAACTGGATTAATCAGTCTTGGAGAGGTGCTGTGGAAGCAGCATCACAGCTCGCCCGTTGCCCATTTTGTGCCATTACAGGAGTGTTAAGAGAGGAAGTAAAAATCTCTTTCTTCCTGTACCGGCTAATTTAATCTCTGTGGAATGCCGAAGTGAGACATTTTCTTAGATTTCCTTTAATTTCTATCTGCTGCATGGATAAGACATTTAGCCTGCTTTAAAAGAGTGCTGCATAAGTAACAATATTTTAACAACAGAGTGCTGCTGACTTATGATAGAGGATTTTCATAAATGATCTAGCCTACAAATCCCAAGCAAAGCAGATTGATGAATTAAACAATGAAGCGACATTTTCTTTTTCCCCTCAAGGGCCATGTGAATATAATGCAAACATAATTTGCACAGGAGAAGAAATTATCCTCTGCTTAGAATATCAGCCTTAAACAAGTGCAGCAGGTATATGCAGTAGATACATGCTTAAAAATTACAAGTGTAGAAAACAGTCTTTGAAAGGCAAAGTTAATAATGTATAATTGTATTCTTTTTTTTAAAAAAAAAAAAAAAACTTTGCAAAGCAAGATCTTACAGATTTTGTGAGGTTTGAAGCATAGCATTAGTAAGTGACATAGGTATTGGGGTTGCAAAGGTTGGATTCTTTCTTTGCTTTTTAATGAAGTAAAAGAGAAGGGGTTAATAACGATTAAAACATTTCTATCCAGTGGATAGTGTTTAAGAGTAAGGGGGATCTTATTGAGTTGAGATATGTGGGGAAAAATCCCTGCGTTTGAACACCATCTAGCTGTGGCCATGACTTGAGTTGTTTCTGTTCCTTCCTTAAATCTGCTGGTTTCCCCTGGCAAGGAGCCTAAGAGTTGCCCAGGTTTGACAGTCTCTCTCTAAATTCCCAAGTCTTCTAGCCATAAGAGCCCAGTAGAATAGAGCATCGTGTTTTAACACTTACCTGGTGCAAGTCCAGTGCCCTTTTTGGTATATAAAGAAGGTGTTATTTTTGAAATGATTTTTTAGTAGTCCACAGGCTTCACAGTTTTGCCTCACGGCTGGAGTGGGTGAGGAGTAGGTACAAGGAGTCTGCTAATAATGTAGAATAAAACTAATGAGCAAAAGCACCACTGTCAAAGGTAACATGTAACAACATGACCAGGGAGCCTACAATCAGTACAGTAATACAGGGGTCAGTGCAGTAGTGAGGGCATGTTGGAAAATTTCTAAAGCAATAGGGCAGGAAGATATTTCCAAGGGAGATGAGGTTCTGGAAATCACAGATGGAAATGTGATAGGATGAATGTAAAAAACCATGGAAAACCCAGCTTCTCTGGTCCCACTGCGCACAGGACTAGTGATTTCTTAAGAGGGTTTGGTGGGGCTTTTTGGTTTTAAGTAAGGCTTTAGCACTTTATCACATTAAATTAGTAATTATCACTTATTATAATTAATCAGATAAAACCTCCATAATTTTTGTTTCTTTGGGAGATTTTCCAAAAGTGCTTTTCCTGTAAGATTTGACATTTGGTGTTGCTTAATGAACTACAAAGGATTAGTAAGAATTCCCTTTGGAAATTCTGTCTTAGAATAGCAATAACTCAGGAGGAATCTTGGGTTTGAATCTTGTTTTACACTATTAGCACAAATTAGCAGTGTGTGCTAACTTTTTACTTGATGCTGATCAAGTAATGTGTTTCCTTTCTCATCTAGATTTTCATATCATACACACTGATGTCAATTTTTTAAAAAAAAATAAAAAACAGACTTTTGGGGTACTGCACGTTCACAGTATGGCATCTTACTGATGTTTTAGTTGGATTATCTTCTTTCCTGTTGCTGTTCAAGTTACATAGTTCCTGTTACTTACTGACCGTGTGTATAATTCTGATCTTTCTTAATTTAGGAACTTCTATCACTTTTATTTCATTGACTTGCATTTGCTGCTATCATTGCTGCTTGGTATTGGCGTGTTTTTCTCCTGTCCTGTAGGGCAGGAGCTAGTAAAGCAAAAAAGCAACAATACAAAGTCAAAAGACATTTGATACCTATGATTCATATCTCTGAAGGGGAGCAGGTTTTTTGGTTTTTGTTTGTTTGTTTGTTTGTTTGTTTGTTTATGAGTTATGATAACTTCTGGCTCTTTGTGCTCCTCCATAATGATGCCAGTATCAAACTGTTCGAAAACCCTGTAGACTATTAATTCATACTACACATTTACCATTGCCTACACAACTTTTAAGAGATACTAGTAATTTTCAGTCTATTGCTTTGCATAGCTGTGAAGTTGTGATGGACTGTTGTGATTTAATTATGTAAATAGAAATATGCTTAATGATTAGAGCCGTATTGTTTTTTTCTTCCAGAACTAATGTTTTTGCCAATATATCTCTCGAGAAGGGATTCACTCAAAGTCTTTCTGCTTTCATTGTCTCAGAGTAAAAACATATCTGATAATTTCATGGCTCATCAGAGTGGCAGTTTTGAGTATTATGGAAAAGCGAAGGAGGTGTTCTCAAATATAATGAACATTTTTATACAAACCATGCAATACCAGCTTCCTGTGGAAGCAGAAATATTGACAGCATTGCAGTTAAGCACAGCAACAATGGGATTAGCTAGGTCTCCAGAGGATGTCAGCATTCAAACTGCAACTGGAACAAATGCACCCTTGCTGTTGCCACACTGCCCTCACGTGTCATCAGACTGTCTCTCTCTGCCAATTTCTTTTTGGGTTGTGTATCCTCCCTACTGGATAGTTTTCTAAAAACATACCAAAAACATCTTCTGCTGACAGCAAAATAGACCAAGATTGATGACTTTTTCATCAGGGTACTCCAAGTGGTTAACAAACATGATGACAGGACTGCTTGTCTAAAACGCTGGAGGAACATAGATATCTGCCTGTGTTTCCCACTGGAATGGGCATTAGCAGTGAGAGAACTGAAGGGAAAAAAAAAAAAAAAGAAGTCTTGCATGGCTTTGCATGCTTTTGAAAAGCATGGTGTTATACAATTAAATCCTGTCTTAATTGATATGCATTTTGTATTATTGCTGAAATGAAATATTTTGATCCTTGTACTCTTTTATCTGAGTACCAGTAATTCATTCAGTGTAAGACAAGCACCTCAATTTGACTTGGAGTGAAATACTAGGTTGCATTTGTCCAGGTTATAGAATTCTGGCTTGAATTGAGTAGTAGATTATTTGTGCAAATAGTTACTTTGTTTTTGTGTTTGTATTTTTTTTTCCTTTATAATGGCTATGCATTTAGTAAAGTGATTTGAAGCTATGTCTACCTCTGTAGTGACTTATTGCAAAGATATTATTTCTGTGTGCATTCCTGATTTTTGGCTTCTCTGGTTATCCCAAATATGTAGCATTTTAGTAATTATTAATTTTTCTTCTATCATCAGTCAGATACCGAACCAGTTTTTATCTTCTGCTTTATAGGTTGTAGAACTGAGAAATCAAGGAGTAAATTAAATGCTTACTTTTTGCTCCATGCTTTTAATTAAATTTAGTCTATGCTTCCTCCCATAAACTCTTATCTCCATTGTTTATGCATCATTTCAGTGAAAAGCATGGGGTTGCTATGCTGTAGCCTAGTGCACTATATAAAACAGTACACTGAATAAGGTAAAACATTTCTAGACAGCAGACCAATCCCTTCTCTAACCACTAGTCATCCCTCTCTAATATACCAACTGGACAAAACACAATGTTGTCTGATAAATAGGTTTTGATCTATAAGACCTGGGCAGTAGAAAAATGTGCCAGAATTTCTGTCTTATACCTTCTCCCTTTTTAAAAAACAGACAGAAAAGATAAATCATGGGAATTTTTCAAAAGTATTTATTGTGTGGAGCACAAAGACATAAGAAATAATGACCCAGCTTGTACAACTGTGAAATATATTTTAAACCACTTTTAGTTTGAAAAAATCAGAGTATCACCTATCTTATTATGAAAAGTATATCAGGAAATTGTTGAATTGCAAGATTTCAGATTCCTGACACTTGCCACTAGTTCGTGAGTATTCCAACAATATTTCATATTCTTTTCATTAACGAACTTCAATCTTCAAAGAAGCCAAGTCATTTTGGTCTGTATTTATAGAATTGGTTTTCCTTTAATCAACAAGAATCAATTTCCACCCCCCTCCCCCTTTTTTTTTGTTGTTGATGTTTGTATGTTTTCCCACAGAATGTTCCTATTGACTATTACGTAAATGTCTATTATGTAAAAAGCAGAACAGTTGACAACTGGGACTCAAGAATTAATGACTTAGTCTAAATAATAACAGAAAGCAAAAGAGGACACTAAAATATAAAAGTAATCTATATATATATATCTAGATTGGCAATCAGACTTTCACAGCTGTGAAGAAAAGGTGCTGTTATTTTGCTGGAACCAAAAATACAATGTTAGGAAAAGAGTCATAACTTTGATTAGCCATTTGACAGTTGTTCCTATTTGTCTGAACTTCTCTACCATTATCTCTTCTTCAAGTGGTTTTGGTAATTGTGGTTTAAACACATGGAAACTGAATACTTTGCTGAAGCTGAATGTTTGGCATTGACTTTCATACTTCACTTTGCAGTGACTCTCTAGATATGTTTTGTAATCAGAAAACCTGAAATATTTTCAGAAACTTCCGTGAAGCAAACTCTGTGTGTATATCTGTCTGTCTGCGTGTGTCATTGTAGAGTGAATGTTCGAGTGCCACAGCTGAGCAGCAGTCTGCAGACTACTCCTGAGTTACAAGGGCAGATACATTCCTCTTCTGAGCAAGTATTTCTAAACCACAAATTGACAGGAGACACCCTCCATGGAGAGAAACATGCACACACAGAAAGAAGGGGAGCAAGCTCAGAAAAAAAACAGTAATACTGTCAGAAAAAATAGTTCCCAAATTACATGCTCCTGATGGTTCCACTAAAACAATCATTATCTTCACGTGGAGGGAATAGACTGCTGAGGAACATGTTTAAGCAAAGCAGTCACACTGCTCTCCTTTCTTTCTCCTTCAGAGGTATTTTTAGACCACTTTACAGAACTTACTGAGGTGATTTCAGTAAATTGATCAGATCAGTAACTCATAGGTTTAAACAATTCTAACTCTAATGCAATGAACTTAAGTCTCCAGAGGGAGACAATTAGATTATTGACTCTTCCAGGAGAAATTCAAAGTAATTCACATTTGTTTGCTAGAATTTCCTTCTTCAAATACTGTCATGCCAGGAATCCACTAATTATAACCAAGGGAAAGAATAAGAGCTGGACAGAGATATTACTTCAGGATAACTCCACAAAGTTAATAGCTAGATGCATTATAAAAGTAGAGAATGAGCATGCATACTCATTAACCAGCATATAGGCTAGTCTGTCTCTGTCCAGAAATGATCTGCTAGGTCATGCAAGTCATCTTTGTCAAGGACTGTTTGCTGGAGTTGAGTTCAATTTTTGTCAGGAAACGGCTGCAGTGTGAACAGTCAGTGAAGCTACTGCTGTTCCCAGGAAAGGGCAAGGGAAGTAATGGAAGGGCATAGCATCATAGAAATACTACCTCCATCCAAAGTGTTAGGATATCTACTGGATATCTTTTAAACAGAGACTGATGGAGAATTTTCTAAGGAGACCTTTACTGCAAGTTGTTTGTATATGATTTAGAAGGTTTTTGATAGTCAACTATTCCTTTGACCGTGTTTTACTGCTGCTTTATTAATACAATTCTGTCAATCAACAAAAAAATTATCATCTGAAACAAACCCTGTGATTTCACATTCTTCAATCATGATAAAAGAAAACCATGTCCTCATTTTCTGCTTCCTGCAATGCTTTGTCTTAAAATAGTACAAGTAAAAGCTGTCCTAAAAGCACTAAGAAATCAAAACCAGGTTTTATATTGAATATATGTATTTCTTTTAAGATTTGGCTGTGTTTTGACTTCAGTATTGCAGGCGTCTCTAAATCTTTGAAATCTATAAACTCTGTCTTCTTAAGTAGCGTTCTCTCTGGCCATAGCTTTGATAGAGTTGGGGATAGTTGGTCTTAATAACGGATAAGGCACTTACGTGTTCTAGTAAACTAGTTCTCAGACAGAGAACGCTGTTGTCCTTTGGGTTTGTATAGAATTTTTCTTCTGGAAGATGATTTTTTTTTTTTTTCCTTTCTTCTCTTAACATGAGTTCTGATAGCTTCCGTTCTGAAATGGAACCTTACTTGAAAAAGGTTTGTATAGCACATGCATTCTTATGTGTTTAGTAAATACAAATAATATTCCTTTTATGCTGTTTTTCCATACTGTTTCTCAAGAGGTACAAGTAATGGAAGCTAAGGAACAGTTGTTTATTATATATTTATCACAGAAATATAGTACAATTTTTGAGTCCTTCAGGAAAAAAAAAAAATCTTTCAAAAGTTCATTCTTTGCTTTTGTAATAAAGAATAAAATTCACCATCAAACGCGTAACGTGACAATTCAACCTTGTCCTAGAAACATCTTCTGTTAACTTAGTTATTATGCTGAAAGGAAACGTATGGTAATACCAATAAATTGTAAGCCATAAAAGATGAGTCCTAAGGTGAAATCACTCTATCTCAAGTGTATTTCTTGTTTCTGCCTCTAAACTTCACTCTATTTTTCATCCTCTTCATTTGCTAGCATACACTGTTAGATGGTACTCTGGCTCATCATGATAGATTAGTGTTTTTTGTTTTTTTTTCTAGATTTCATGCATTTACTGTAGTTGTGCACATAGTTATTCTAATGAGAAAATATTGTATTTTAACTGGAGCAAGCCTTGCCATAGTTTTATTGTCACTAAGTTTTGTTCACTGCCCTTTGAAACAGCAGTTGTGAATAAAAGAACAGTTTGTTTATGTTATTTAATTTAAGATTAATTAATATACCTCTCTTAAAAGGAATAAATTAAAAGGAATAAATTTTGAAGAGCTAAAAATGTTAAATGCTAAGCAAAGTTATTCAAATCTGAGGTCATCTCTCTCCATTTCTCCCCATACTTACTGATTTTGTAATTTTTTGTTTGTTGTTTCTCTAAAGAACAGGAATAAGCCTGCTGAATGTTCAACTTATCTTTTTCCATTTTGTTTTATTTATCTCAGCTTCTCTTTACTCCCTGAATAACTACTGCTCTGTGGTTTTCTTGCATTTAGATGAATCTCATAAATTTTGACAGACAAAGGGTATTTTTACATGAGCCAGAAAGAGCAGGTTCAGTAGTAATATGAATGAGAGGGGAGCTTTTGCCTTGTTGGAACCATTCAGGTCAAGCTAATATTTATGCTTTCTGATTTCTCTAGAAAAGTTGCAACGTAATTATTTTGGAAATAACTGAATGGCATTCATAACAACATGGTAGTATAACTGAAACTGTCCTTCGCTGGAGACTGCAAAAGAAGATACCTTTTTTTATTTTCTTTAGGTATCTTAGATATTTGTGCTGTCTGAGTGCTGAAACTCATCAAGATGAAAATAACTAGGTCCCAGAATTAAGAGATGATGCTTTGTAAGGTGTCAGGACAGAGCAAAAAAAAGAAGGCGGGGAACAGAGTGCACAGAATTGCTCAAGCAGTGAACAAATATGATGGTCTATTCTGAGCAAACTGCAAGTGCTGCCCTATTGTGAACTCTACAGAAAGGAAATTACAATGATTGAGTCTCATGGTCACAAGGATGAAGTTTTGCTACAGTAAGGTGATCGTGAGAAAAATACTAGAATAGCTTATGCCTGTGCTGTTGTTTGAAGAAAATGCATGCTTGTTGAATGTTACATTAGGCACAGGAAAAAATGTAAAATTTAAAGTTGCAAACAAATACCTTCAATCTGAGGAAGCTGAAAGGGAAAATATGTAATCTGAAGAAAGAAAGAAATTGAATCTTGCCAAGCCATGATGATCTACTTAGTCTGTCCTAGATGAAGAGTAACTGAATCGTGAAGAACATTATAATTTATGTTTCATTTCTTAATAAGTAAAATATTGGCAGTTTGTTCTTGCATTCAAACTTTATTACTTTTTTAACACGTTTTTTAGATAAGACAACCTAAGCTATAAACCTATTAAAAATTTCCTTTTCTTTTTTGCTTCGTGTCATGTTGGTAGTCACAAAAAGCCTTATAGCTGGTATTCTTCATGAATGATGATGCTTTTTTGATATCAGATGCTTTTTTGATACCTGCCTTAATGAAAGGTAGGGAAGCGTTCTAGAATCATAGACTCATAGAATTATTATGGTTGGAAAAGACCTTCGAGATCATCAAGTCCAGCCATGCCCGGTAAACCATGTCTCTAAGTGCCTTGTCTGCACGTTTCTTGAATGCTGCTTAGAACGGTGACTCCACCGCTCCATCGAGAAGCCTCTTCCCATGTTTGACTATTTCTGTGTACAATTTTTTCCTAATATCTAACCTAAACCTCCACTGGTGCAACTTAAGGCCATTTCCTCTTGTTCTGTTTTAAGTAGTTATTCTGGAGAAAAGATTGACACCCACCTCACTAAAACCTCCTTTCAGGTAGTTTTAGAGAATTATAAGATCTCCCCTGAGCCTCCTCTTCTCCAGACTAAATAACCCAAGCTCCCTAAGCTGCTCCTCATAAGGTTTGTGCTCCAGCCCCTTCAGCAGCTTCGTTGCCCTTCTCTGGACGTGCTGCAGCACCTCACTGTCTTTCTTGTAGGGCCCAAAACTGAACATGGTGTTTAGGGGGGGCCTCGCCAGCGCCGAGTCCAGGGGGACGATCGCTTCCCTGGTCCTACTGGCTACACTGTTCCTGATACAAGCCAGGAGGCCCTCAGGCTTCTTGGCCACCTGAGCACACAACTCTCCAGCCACTCTGCCACGAGCCTGTAGTGTTATATTTTTTAAGTCTTAAGCTGAAATACCCCAAAATTCAATTAAAACCTTTTTTTGCTTCCGTTTTGTAGTCTCACTTCTCCTAACAATTAAGTAGCACATATTTCTGTATTTAAATATGATGATTTCTATGTGTCCTAATCAAGAACTGCTTGAAATTCAGAACATCTTTAGAAGAAATACAGGTGCCAGCAAGCTAAACTAAGAATTTATTTAATACATACTGTTTTAGATGCACACACACATGTAAGCAAAGGTCATAAATTTACAGTCCTCTTGAGCAATAGGGGAGGGGAAGAAAATCAATTCTAATCAAGAGACCAGTGCCATACCTCATAACAACAACCTCTCCATACACCTGAGGTGCTTAGTAACATTTCATATAGATTTTAAGCAAAACCTTTTACTCTGTAGTAGCACAGGATGGACATAGTATAACTTTTTACTGTTTCACTTTTCCTGTATAGTGATTGTTGATTTTGTTGTCTCAGGAGCTATTTAAATCCATGTTCAGTAGAGCAACTATACAATTAATTGAGCCAAAAGCTCAAGATTTTTTTTCTTCAAGTATTCTGCCTTTAAAGCATATACACTATCCAATTGACATCCCTAAAATATATGTGTATAAGTATCTATAGAACTTGGCAATTCAGTTGTTCTTGCGTCAACTTCGTATTCTTGTAATTTTAAATAGCCACAACTGTATGGCATAAAAATAATATTTTTTCTATTTTCAGTGTGGTGGGTAATCTAATATAGTCAGTAATTTGATATAGTCATCATTAGTTTTTACTATGTCAAAAATCACCCATTTTTGATATTTTTTATTTTGAAAATTGTATTTAATGTATCTCTGAACTGGGCATTCTGCTATCTGAAAGCTTCATAAATAAATGATAAATAAATAAATGATCAGAGAAAACCTTTGAATATTAAATATTTCAATTATGGTATTTAAAAATATTTGGTATATTTTAGGAGCATGTGAATGTTCTCTTTAAACACAAAACTGCATGTTTTTAGGTGTAGTTATGTATTTATGTGCTTGATTAATCTTGAGTATTTGAGTAAGAAGTATTTGAAATATAATCAGACTAGCATTGACATGTCTTAACGTGTTTTCTGCTACAAAATATTCCCTTTCCTCCTTCTCTTCCTGTGTTCACAAGTGATTTTTTTTCTCTGAACTATTGAAATTGTAGTTCCTAAAGCTATGAACAAAAAATAGTGTCATTCCCTATATAATAGATTTTTTTTTTAATTCTTGTTTCCCATTAATAAATTAGACTTTCTTGCAATCTAATTGGACAACGTAAGTAATTGAGTAGCAAGCATTTTATTTTTAAATTGCATAATTTTGAGATGAAGAGTTGGCTTCTTCAGTTACAGATGATATTTTTAAAGTATATATTGAATAACTGTTCCTTTCATAAAAACAATTACTTTAATATAGCAGGTTATTGTGGATTTATGTGCATGTTTCATATTCTAAGTAACAAATGACTTTGACAGCAAGTACCAAAACTGATTACTTTAATACCTGTAAAAGAGACACATGAGACCCATACAACAAGCTATAATAAAAAAGTGACATTTTAGGCTGTTCTACCATGTACAAGGGTTTGTTTTATGTCAGATGCAAGTTGATTACCACATTAAATGCTTACGCTAAGTTCTGACAACAATCAGGGTCAACCCCAAACTTCTGTGTTACCAGTATTCCCAGGTTTGCAACTCAAGTGAATTTTCCACAAGTTTTTCTTCTGTGGGATTAGTAGCTGGTGTGTTGAGGGGTACAACCCTCAATGCGTTTGTGGTGTTTATGCAGTGTTTGTTTCTCTTCTGTAACTCGTAAAGAATATGCTCTGTGAACTGCACTGCCACTTTTTCAGTTTCTTAGTTATTCATTTTTGAGCACTGCAGCATTTAATTATACACCACAATGTAATTTTTTTTCTGCTGATTTGCCAGAAATTCGTATGAATATTATCACTAGTTAAAAGCTTAGTTTGATTTCCTTTAATGAATAGTAAATAATACTGCTAAAGCAGAAAAGATCAGATATGGAGAAGTTGAATAATTATGAGGTTAAGAATTTTTTTTTTCCTGCAGTATTTTTATTTCCATGTTCTCCTTTTAATTACATTCCCAACTTCCTATGTATATCTGTGTTTGCAGAGATTATTGTTCATGTTTGGCAGCATGCCAAGACTTGTGAACCAAATTTTGCTTTGTTTCACCCACTTTAAATCCCTTAAGTCAACTTTTTGTTGCTGTGTGTCAAGGACTAGTAAATGTGAGGAAAAATGGAAAACATTCCTCATAATTTGATCTAGAACTAACTGACTACAGTGTATGCATCTGAAAATACAGTTACATAAAATACTTCACTCTCATGCGATCCATGGAGTGGCAGACAGTCTCCATCAGTAATGAAAATAAAGTTATTTTAGGGAAAGGCAGAGCTGCCTCCTGTTATATTCAGCGGTGATTCATTTGAGAGGTGGCAATTGCAGCAGTTAGGGATGTGGAAGAGATGGGAGGGAAATAAGAGGAGTTTGTGGCTAATCAGGTAAATTGAAACTTGAAGACCTGAGGAAGCAGTAGACGGTAAAGAGAAAGAAAAGAGATTGTGCATGGCAAGTTCAATAGGCTCCTTCAAAAGTCCTTCATTCCAGTTTACACCAGAGCTACCGTGTCATCCTCCTGTCATCTTAGTGGCAACAAGAGAGCCATGCCTTTTTTATGGTTCTTCAGCTTCAGCCCAAAGGAATGTTTGTGAAGAGCAAGAGAATTATTCCCCTTGGGCATTATAATGTAGCTCTGTTGGTTTGGGGGTTCTCTTTGTGTGTGGTTGGCTTTCTGGGTTTATTTTTTCCTCTCTTTCCCCATTGCTTCTGCAATATGCACTCCAAGCGGAAATTCAATATTTAATATTTGGAAGGGAAAAGTATTCGTTTGCCTCAGCGGCGGGTCAGTGCAGGTGAAGTACAATAAAGCCAGTGTACAGAAACAGGGAGACAGAGCTATGGATTCCTTCTGCAGGAGGAGGATGGAGTACCTGGAGTTTTTACAGACTGAGATCCCAGTCTTCTAGGCATGGGGAAAGAAACAAATGAGGGCAGGGCAACAATTACATGGCATAACCTTCTTATCAGCTAGGCACAGCATGGGTTAATGTGGCTGATGATGAGAAAGGACATCATCTAGCTAACGTTTAGTATATGACCTTTTACTTCCATCTGTCCTAGCTGCCTGCATGGTTCGAAAGAGCAGCTTTTAAGGGAAAGGGGCATGCAAGTTCTCAATTCCAGTATTCATACAGGATCCTTTGGTTTAAGTGTACTTGTTTTCTTATCGTAATATTCTTTTAAACAATTAAATGATTTGTTTTTTTGAAAACGAGCATAGAAAGCAGTTTGGTTTGCATATAGCAAATTGTAGGGTATTGGTACTGGCATAGATTTCTGCATGAATACAAAGGGTTCCTTTTATATGACTTATAATAATAATAATTAATACCCAACAGTTTTTTTTTCCCTATTTTTGCAATATAGTGCTTCTTGTACCGTAATTATAGTGAAGTGAATGTAGTAAAGTGCATTTAATTTTTATCCTCATCCATTCTAGGTACAAAGGTCTAGAAATAAGCAGTTACGTGAACTGTTTCCAGATGGCTTTAGTATTCATCATGCAGGAATGCTGCGGCAAGACAGAAATTTGGTTGAGAACTTGTTTTCTAATGGACATATCAAAGTCCTGGTTTGTACAGCTACACTCGCCTGGGGTGTCAATCTTCCAGCCCATGCTGTTGTTATTAAGGTAAGAGCTTCTCTTGCTCCGCACGTAGGTTTCTGTCTAAAAACAAAACTATAAAGAAGCATAGAAACCAAGATCTCTGTTGTTCGGTGTTGGGGCTGGAGGGGAAACATCTGATTGACTTGAAATGTTATTTATATCTCATTAAACCAATTCTGTCTAGTGGGAATCTAGTTTGTATAGTAAAGATTTAAATATATCAAAGATTATGAAAGGATTAGTTAAAGTACACTTCTGAAATCATGCTGTATTTGCCTAATTTCAGTATTCAGCTCATCAGGATTATATTCATGTGTATTTATGTTAATTTTTATTAACTTTTCCTCAAACAGGGAACACAAATATATGCTGCAAAAAGAGGCTCTTTTGTTGACCTTGGAATTTTAGATGTCATGCAGATATTTGGTCGAGCCGGACGGCCTCAATTCGACAAATTCGGAGAAGGCGTCATTATAACAACTCATGACAAACTCAGCCATTACCTGACTCTGCTTACTCAGCAGAATCCAATCGAAAGCCAGTTTCTTGAAAGTCTTGCAGACAACCTGAATGCAGAGGTAACTTTTAGCTCTTTTAGAGAAACTGGGAAACTTAAAATGACTAGTATTATCTGAAACAAAAGTGCAATATTCTCATACTAGAAGTATCTAAAATGGAAATTTCGTTTATTACTGGGAGTCTTTAGGTGTGTACTTGTAAGAGGAGTGAACTGTAATGCAGACGTGAAAATGGAAGTAACCATATGTGAAAGAAGGTAGATAGTAGAAATACTAGGGGGATGCAAGGAATCACGCCTTGATTTTTCTTACAAAAGACCAAGCTCACCATTTGTTATCTTTTAAAGGATCTTTTCTCTGCCTGGCACATCAGAACCAGAGTTTAGCTAGGTTTAGGTCTTTAGAAAACATTCACACACACAAAATGAGAGGATGAAAATAGACATATTTCTGTGCACTTACAGCTGCTCCTCTTGTTTATGCCAAGGCTCTGGAATGGTCTATGTACTTCCATGGTACTGGGCAATATGCTGTAGGTGACCCTGGCGGAGCAGGGAAAGGGGATGGACTAGATGATCTCCAGAGGTCCCTTCCAGCTTCAACCATTCTTGTGTGAAGGAGGGAAAGAGAAATTAAATGTCCCTAAAACATGAGACAATTTTCCTCCATCCTTCTTCTCTACAACAAAGAATGAGGAAGAATGCAGAGGAAGCAGGCTAGGGGTGGGTAGGGGAAGCACTGTCAACCATTTCTCTTTGTCAGCACTCTCTCTTTCCTGGAGATAGATACCTGGGAATGTTCCCTTCTGTAAGTAGAACTGGATCGATATTCAATTCTGTAGGAATTAGACAGCAGGAAATTACATATAAGCATCAATAATTCAAATTGCAAAGTTGGTCATGAAGGCTAAGATCGTTTTCACTTAATGCTAGGTCCCTAAAAACCAGAAAGTATAGATCTGGTCTTAGGTTATTAGACATCTGCAAGTGTAGACTGCCTGAATAGTGAGTGGGAAGGAAGAGGCATCCCTAGCTAGAGGGTATTTTTTTTTTCTTCCTTTTTTTCCTCCTTTTTTTTTTTCTTTTTTTTTAATTTCTTTTAATTCTCTCTGTAAGTGCCTATGTGGAATGAGGCTTTTTGCTTTAGAAGCTTACAGTTAGGTAAAATGAGCAAGACCTGTACCTAAAGAGAAATTGAGCATTATAAAAATAATGCAGTGGCTAATCTTTACCTGGGATGAACTGTAAGTTAATGTGTTATTTAGAATACTTTTTCCTTGTACTCTCAAAAAAATATTCAGTTCCAACTGAAGTTCAAAAATCTTAATTGTTTGATGACAGTGTTCTCCTGTTTAAACTCCACATACACATACTTTCTATTTTATGTAAAAATGAAGAGATTGAACTTCTAGGAATTGAAAAAAAAAAAAAATCAAAGAGAGTTTGAATGTATATGACTAGATTTCCAGTGTAGAATGAAATATGTAGACATGAAAGAAATAGCTAAAATAATGCTTATATTACTACAGGTCTGATCCACATATTTAATAAGGGCCCAACATGTGATGAAGACGACTGTCTATAAACTTGTATAAGAACAAACTAAAATCTTAATTCAAAGACAGTTCAGTTAATAAAAAAGCACTGCCTGGAGGTGCTTGTAAAAGTTGCAAAAATGATCTCCATGATAAAGGTACATAAGAATAACTTTATAAAACTTTAACTGTTAAAGGAAGTGACTTTTTTTCTTTTGCTGTAATTATTAATAGGTTTTCTTTTAATTCAATCATAGGAAGTGAGAAAAAAAAAAGATAAATTGAAACAGAGCAGAATTTTGAAAATTATAAGTGGAGCTTTGAACTCTGACAGTTTTATATCAACTTTGAAAATTTCTTTAGATCAAGTAGGCAAGTAGAGTCTAAGCCGTGAGGCTTTTCATAGACTAAAGAAATAAAGCTCAGTAAGGAGGGCAAAGAGAAGAGAGAGAACACAGTAACAGCTATTTATGACTGCTAAGATTTTCGGTGGACTTAAAGCATTTTCTGATAGCGCTATTGAAAATGCTGTTGGAAGCATTACTGCTCAATGTCCACTAGTAAGTTTTTTAGGGATACCATAATCCAGTCAGATTTCATAGAAAAAAAAATTTCATTTGGTTCTTATGAGACATGAATTAAACATAAAAGAATCTGTTTTCCATCTCAGCAAATGGATTTATTTTTCTTCTTTTCTTCTAATATTAGAAATGTAGACCTCCCATTTCCTAGCTGGCCCTCCAGGTCAGTGACGAGTTACAAAGGAATAATAAACACCTGTAGGAAACTGGGTCAGAGAAGAGCTCTAGGACTGGCTTGCAATGAAAAACAATTGGCATAGCTCTGTGCTACTATTTGGGCTCTTCTTCCCAGGCAGATTCAAGCTTGATCTGTGTTGCTCCAAGTTCGCTAGAATCTGTGTCACTGAATTATACCAGTATCCCAGCAGCTGAATTACCCTGTCACAGGGCTCGGGCACACAAGCCAGCTTTTGTGCGGAAAATAAACCCTAAAACAGCTTTCTTGTTCAGTTTCACAAAAGAAAGTTTCAAAGGAGGTGCAACAGGTATCTCCCGGCTCCTTGGCGGGGAACTGGGAGGGAATACAAGAAAGAAAAAAGGATCATTTGGGCTAATATTGATGCAAGAACAAGTAACCTGAACGATCATAAATAAACTAGGCTTAAATTCAAGATCTAGGAAAGCCATGTGAGAATAGCGGAGATAAGGCTAATGTCTTCGAAGATTAAGATTGTATAATGCATACTGGAGTTTGTATGATGAGATTATATGTAAGAACACTTGATCTGATGCACCAGGAGATGCTTAAAGAAAGTAAGGTTTTATTAAAGAGGACATTAATTTTCCTTATCAAAGAAAGGATGTTTTTAGTTATAGTTAGACACATTCCTCCTCTTTCACTGTACCAACTGCAAGCTCTTATTCCTACATATTTATTTCATAGCAATCACTGACAATGATTTGACAAAATATTTGTAGCATAATATGTGCACTTGTACATTTCTGCATCTTTCTGTTCTGTGTAGTAAAAACTGCTACGATCAGACTTGTTGCACCAGAAAATGAAATGAGTGTGGAACTGAGCCGGTTAAATGTTAAGAGATGCAAAACTATCTTCATTTATTATATTTTTGAGATTTTTAACAGCAATGTTTTAAAGGTAGCAGTTTTTTTTTTCCTGTGTGTTGAATAATAAATTATCAACACTGATAGCTTCAAAACAAGCAAACATTTAGAATAAGTACAGAAGACCTGGAAAGGCAAATAGCATTCTTTAGCACCAGCTGAGCTGAGTTTTTTTCCAAATGGTTATTTAATCCTCATGATGAAGAACCACGGAAAAATGTGTCAAAAGCAAGACAGACAAGGCAGAAAGGCTCTGTGATGTTACAGTAAGATTTCCCTACAGTAATTGTTAAATGCTAAAACTGCCTGAAAATAAAAATGGTGAGTTGCAGCGATTTCAGATAAGACTGACAACAGCAAAACAATCATATTTATTAAGCTTTATAAAAATCTACAATGTTGTGTATACAGATTTAAATTAGCAAAGGAGTTGTTTGTCCGGATAAGTATACATTTCTGCTAAGTAGTTAATTTTCAAACGTGTAAGCATGACTAAAATTTTTTCCAGAACTCAAGGAAAACTCTATGGAAAGTGAGAGCCTCTTAACAGTAATTGAGTATCCAAGTAGAACTCGAAACAATTGCTAACAGACACTGAAGAAACACTTTGGTTACACTTGGAGTGTAAAATTAAGAAATTACCCCTCCTCCCTGAGATGTTAAAATAGTAGAGCTTAGGAAGAACAAAAACAATGGGATAGAAGACTAATTCAGTTTCACAGTAGGCAGTCATCTAAACCTATTTAATCAAGAATATATGGAAAATCCATGATATACAATACCATAAAAACTACTCACAGCTGCAGCAGTTCTCCCACAGGATTGGAGGTTTGGGGAAAAATAGAGAAAAGTGACAATCTTGCATAGAAAGAAAATTAAATTTTGAATGTCCAAAGTAGCCCACAAATATTTCTATATTTAACCTAAAATTAAAAAAAAAAAAAAAAAAAAAGCTGTTAGATGGCAGAATAAAACAGTGTGGGTAATCATTTTGTTATTGGTCTAACTAACCACAGCAGTAAAGATTATATTCTGTATTTCTTTAAAAAGATGCTTTTCAGACTCTCCAGCGTTACATAATGGCAGTATTGTCTGAAAAGAACCGTGAACTCGCTGCTTTAAATTCGTGTCCGTTCCGTGGCTGCGGTACAGTTACAGCCGTGGAAGATGCGATCAGAATTTTGTTAATGGTGGATGGTTGTTCATAGAAATAGCAGTATTAAACCTGAAACTGAAAAAGCTGAAATGCCAAAGAGTAGCAAGGTGAGGAAGCCACCGTTGTTCTGTCCTTTGATACATCGGGTGTTACTTACCCTTCTATCATCAGGAAATGGATCAGGAAATCAATACTAAGAGCATTTACAAGGAAATACTGTGTTAAGGTTGTTTTGGAAAGTAACTTGGTCATTTCTTGATATACAGTATCAGTCTAAGCTTCTGTATATGGTGATTTGATCTATTCTAGTGGTGGAATCCTCTGAAAATAACGTAGGTGTTTTAGAAATTGCTGTGGTTAGCTGGAGATGACCATTTCATTGGCTGCAGCACACCAGAAAAGTAAATACATGTTAAAACATGTGCCATCATGCTGGTCAGCAGATTGTTGTAAGAAGCACTTTCAATTTAAGTCAGCTGTCATAGGCACTGCCCTTTGGCAGTAGCCAGGCGTTCTGTGGAGCCCAAGCACTACGCCGTTAACGGCCTTGGTACATAAATTTACACAGTAAGCTGATGACCGTGGCACCTTTCCCATAATAAAGTCTTTTTCTGTTACCAGGAAATCGGTACAAATGCACAATAAAATATCATGTTTTAGTCTACAGTGTTTGCAAGCCACTCAGGAAATCAAGTGTTCATTTGATCATCACTTTAAATTCTTAATTTACTACAGATGGATCAATAGCTGCGAGAATAACAAGTAAAATGAAGGCAGTAGTTGGCAATATAGGAGGATTTGGTGAAGAGTACGAGGTGCTTTTATTTAGACTGATTTTATTTATGAGGTACTTTTACTTAGATTTTTCTAGAAGTAGAAAATAGTACGCCTGAGATGGTCAAAAGAATGTGTTAGCTTTTGTATGAGGAGCACACAAGTACTCTTGGACATTTCAGCCTGGAACAAAGACAACTGGGACATGATGTGACAGACTTATATAAAACAATGAATGACATGGCAAGACTTAACCTTTTTTGGGACAAGAACCAGGAGATAATTGGCAGAGAGGAGTCCATGACGGGTTCAGAAAAGCAAAAGGATGCCTGCTGGGTAGGTAGGCGATTGAACTCGAGGTGAGTAGTTGTGTCTAAAAGTTATCGTGGCTCAAAAAGCAGCTACACAGAAATGAAACAAAGATCCATAGAAAGCTATCAAATGCAAAGGGAATAGAAGGTTTTGAGCTGTATATAGTTCAAGAATTTGGGAGCATATTACATGATGCTTCCTTCTCATTGCCACCTTCCGCCTCTCACCATTTGCAATGAGAAGGTTACCTTTTATATTTGGATGGCCCCATACCGTTGTTCTTAGGAAAGACAGGAAGTAGTAAAATACAGTTTACATCGTTGATTCAACACCAAAATTAAGACTTCAAACAAGTATTTGGTCATGTCCATCTACTGTGAATTCTCTCCTGAGGATTTTGTTTGACATTTTGTTTATTTTTTTTCTACTTCTGAAAAAGACCAGAGAAGGTTTATGCACACGCTAGATACTCACCATAGGTATGGAGATACCCTTCCTTTCTTGTTGAAGTTGTGTCACTGAGCATCATAGAATTAAAAAAAAATACAAAAGGATACCTGGTTAGGTTGCTAGTCAAGAGGAGGGAGTCCCGGGTCATTCAAGCAGCTGGCAAACAGAAAATACCTACAGATGTATTTTCTGGAAATACAGCAAGAAAGATAAGATGCAGGGGATGTGGTTTAATTAGACCATAAACTTCAACTTATCTGGGATCTATCATCAATAGCTCATACAAGGCAGGTCACCATTCCTCCCCTAATTGCTTCCACCTGCCAGAGCCCTCCCTGACGTCCACAGCTGGATCCCAGCTTGTTGTTGGGGCTCCTCGAGCTGGGAATGGAGGAGAGAAGTTGTAGTTCCAGACCCCAGGTGCACCTTCCCCGGGGGGATGCCTTTCCTTGCGTTTCTGTTTGGTTTTGTTGTGAAGCCTGGAAGATTCAGTAGTGATATATTTACCTCCTCATCTATTTCTTTGCCTTCCTCAAGTAAAAGCCTACCTGCTGTGGTGCAATAAGGTGGCAATGGGAATGATCCTCAGAACAAATACAGAATTCCTCCCAAGCCCTTCCAAAAAAAAAATGGGCAACCAGGATTTGAAGGATTGGAGTGGCTAATCTGAGCATGAGCCCAGGGTGTGGGGAATTTATGCGTCATTCCCTTTGTGCCTTCAGGGCTGGCCTGACCTTCAGGACAGCAATTACTGCATTGGGTCTCCCCTCACCTTCAAATTGTGTATTCAAATAATAGACAAGGACACAATCTGCTATGAAAAAATAATTTCTATGATATGCTATGCTAATTTCTATGCTATAAATAATAATTTAAATTCTGACAAGTCCAATGTTATGCAGAGTTGCAAATCTAAATAGATAGTCCTTTGTGGTAGAATTGGAGGAGATCCCTTTCCACTTAGGAATTCTGTAATAGCATTGAGCAGTTATTTCAAAAGCTTCTGAAAAATAGTTTTCAAAAAGCGTATTTCACAATCATTTCAGACATTGTAATGGTAATTCAAGTGAACTTGTTTCTAAGGCAAAAAACAAAAGTTACAGAGTAGGTTCTTTGTACGATTTTTTCAGTTTGCTCTTTTTTAAAATAAAGAGCCACCTTGTCTGTTTAATGAATTTATGAATCTCTTTATGAACAACATTTTAGTTGTTCAGATTGCTTTCGTATAGGTATGTGTTTTTGGATAAGAACTTTACGTGGACACTAGATGGCAGCAAATATTCAGAGGTGGGGAGTTTTCTGCTTATTTGCTTTTTGTCTCTGCATTGTATTTACTGAATACTCAATAAGGTTGGAGGAGATAGGAAAGAGCAATAATAGATTTCAGGAACATATGCGAAACACAACTGTGTTTCCTAATCACATACTTTCTTCTCAGTTTTACATTTAACTGTGAAAATATTTAATTTGTAAGTATTAAAATCCGTTATTTGAACAAATGAGACAGTAGGGTTTTTTTCTTAATTAAGTTGTCAGACTTCACTGTCTTCTGTAACAAGAATTTTATCATGTCATGATTGTAAAATCAGTTGTTTTCAGGTGGGCATTTCTACTATCAGATGGAGTTCTTAGACTCTTTTGAGTTGTGTACAGAAATATATTTGAATCAGGGAAAGAAATCCAATGCTGAAATGAACCTGCAAGGCAAACTGATTAGTAACCTGTGGACTATTTTAGATGTCTTCCCTTTCATAATTTATCTGACGAAGTATTTTTAGTAATACATAAATATATTCAGGAACAAAACTTCAAAATTTCTGGCACCAGGCCTGTCGTAGTCAGTGAAATTAGGAAAAAGAAGAAGAAAAAAAAAAAAAAAAACACACAAAGCCAAACCAGCAAAGTTTTGCCTGTTTTACATTGTGTTAGCTCAAGGCAGATTTGGCTTGCATTATAATTTTTGAATAGCTGCGCTCATTCATAGGGAATATGTTACCAAAATCTAGATGCATGGGTCTGAGCGTGCATATGAATTCATTTATGATTGTATAGATTTTATTTTTTTAATTTTTCCAAGTCATGTGGTCGCTTTATATGAAATGCAAACATCAATGAAACAAAAATATCTTTTAAAATGTAGTAAAGAGTCATAAATCTTCTATAAGAGGGCTTTTTGTTTGTTTTAATCATCAGCAGTAAAATGTGTTCGTGCAGCATACAGGAAATCTTAAATTCTCTTGGTAAAATCCAGTAAATAGCTGGAATAAGCAGTAAATTTTTTCTTATGAACATAGCTAAGAATATAGGGGTCAAATTGTGGTGGTGATTAATCAGATGATAAAATAGCTATTGAATTAGCAAAAAAAAAACCACTTAAAACAATTGTTCTCACATATCTAATAGAGGGAATGCCTCATGTCTAATAAACATATCTAAGGGGGAAAAAAACAATAAATATATGTGTGTGTGCGCATGTATGTAAACATGATGAACTTTGTTATGTTTTACTGCAGCACAAATATAAAAGGTAGGTGTATGTGTTACTTGTCAGATAGAAAATAATATTTGTAAATATAAGCAGATGGCTAAGCCTGAAGCCTTGCTAGAGAAAAGCGTGAGGACGGTCACTATATTTTGGTTTAGTACTTAAAGTACACTTACAGTGGTATAAAAAGTAATCTTTTAAAGGTGTGAACTCTTGCATTGTTTCCTATACCCTATTCTCTGAAGAATTTTGTGGGCATTTTTTTAAGAACAAGTCGCTTCATTTTCTTTTACCTGTAAACATCATAAGCAGGAAGAAGGATCGTGGGGGTAACTGTGCATCTGTAACCTGATGTCTCAGAAAATACCCTGGTGCTAAATGTTCATAAGATGTAGCTATATAAATAGTTTGAGATATTGTCATAAAATTATGTTAGTATTATTTAAGTGGTTAACTACTAACACTTTCTTTAATCTAGTGTTAGTGCTCTGAGTTCAGTGTATTGTCAATTTAATACTCATGTTCAGCTGTAATATATACATTTAATTCTGTCTCTTTTCCTATTTCCAGATTGCTCTTGGAACAGTAACTAATGTGGAAGAAGCAGTAAAGTGGATAAGTTACACTTACCTTTATGTACGGATGAGAGCAAATCCATTAGTATATGGCATCAGTCACAAAGCTTATCAGGTAGAAAATGCATTTAAAAAAAAAACTCTAACCTGCTCTTCACGGTCTATAATCCTCTCCTGATGTGAGGATAAATATTTGCTATTTCTACTTTCCTGACATCAGCAATTCTTTTAAAGTGTTTAGAAAAAGGAAGATATTTTATGTAGCAGAGTATTTATTTTTAACACTAAATCAAGAGGTCCCTTCTGTTCATACAAAAATATATTTTGACTACACAGTCTATGCACCAAAGGACACTCATTCTTATCACCCAGTTATTGTGACGTAGTTATTCTCAGTACTGTAGGCCAGATATAAATGATAAAATCAAATGTTGATCTTGAATTTCTTTCTTTTTGTTTTCTTCTCGCAGCATTTGTTTTAGAATGTTTCATCCCATGACATCTTATGAATTATAAAATGGCAGTTTTATATTTTTTCCTCTTGGGATTCAGTAATTATGGAAGGTTTTGTCATTTATTAATTTTTTTATTTCTTTATGTAGAAATGTTCTATGCATTAAAATAAATCACCATACAATTGCACACAAAATAATTTTTAAAAAAACTTTATAATTAAAAACTATAATAAAAAACTATAATAAAAACTAAATTTTTAAAAAATATTTTAAAATTTTTAGGAAGTAGTTTTATTCAATAGGAAATAGATTTTTCTCAATAGTTACTTCTAGTACACATTTTCAAAAGCTTTTGAATATTAACATGATTTCGACACAGGTAATTGAATGGCGTGCAGGTGAAAGTGTCAGAAGCATATAGTAAATATTGTTTATTTCACATATGCTAGATCTGGTTTTTGTCTTCATGATTTGTCGTGATATTACAGCAGTAATTTCAGTCTTTGTAACTTCTGTTGTTAAATGGGAAAGTTTTTCAAATAGCTTTTGTGGCCAATAATGCAAATTGTAGCAGAAGTAGGTAGAATTTGCAGGGTGAAAAGGGGCATGATGGTGGGATGTGCTTTAAGGAGGCTTCTGCAGACACTTCTAGGTCTTCTCCAGTAATCCCACATCTGTTTTTAGTAGCAAATTATTATTTACCATATATTAATATAAAAGTAGTCAAACCCACAAAGTATCTGATAAATGAAAAGCAAAAATTGCTTTTCTATTGATGTGAATGTTGTCCCTTTTCTGTAGAATTCCTGCATTTAAATCTCACTTTTTTGACAGGTATTTTTCACCAGTATTGTTAACAAATTTTAGATAGATGATGCGAACCTGATGGTAACACCTAGTGAACAAAGCAATACACCACTCTCAGGAATATTTTAATCATAAACTTAAAAAAAACAAGGAATAAGAGTTGCTTCCCTACCTCTGGTTTTTGTGTTTTTCTTGAGCTGCTGAGAAGAGGGAGCCTGCCAGTGCTTGTCTTCTTCTGCCACTAACCTCCTTTCTACTTCTGCTGATTTGAGTTGTGAATAATAGGCATTTCTATTTTGTGTTAAGACTGAGATAAATTATATCAAATTGAAGTGTTTTCCATTCAAGTAGGAGCAAAGTTAGTGCCAATATCCTGCTCTTCAAGGGAAATGAGTTTTAAACTTTAAAGCTGTTAATGCGTCATCGGCACTACGAGGATGATAGGTGGGACCAGATGCGGGCATAACCGTAGATTTGCTCACTTGTGCAATATATTTTCCTTCAGTTCCAGTTACAGGTATTTCATTTTCATAACCTCTGTGTTGTCATTTCTTACTAAACTTGCAGCGTGCCAATTTCCGTTCATTTTGGTTGCCAGACATTGGTACCGATGCGGCATCCGTGTATCTGCATAAGCACCATGGGTCACGCTTGTCCCAGCTGGAGCTAAGGAAGCCCAAGCCCATTCTCCTCTCCATTTCCACAGGGTTGGGAAACCAGGAGTTTGCTGTAGCCATTCAGTACTTTAGGGGCACATAAGGTCAGGCCTGTCCCAGTCCAAGACTACATATCCATGAAAAAGGCGTGTGGTCTTGCACAGCAAGCCACAGCAGCAAGTGTGCGCCTACAAGTTGGTGGCCCTCCTGCTGTCCCCGGTGATGGCCCTTGTCCTCCTGGCTGGTTCCTGGGCTCTCCTTGCACTGTGGGCTGCTCTGGCTCCAATGGTTTGATGAGCAGCATTGCAGGTTGTTTGCTGGAATGACAATAATGTCTTTTGCCAAGTTAGGAAAATGACCAGAATTGACGAGAGGCAACTAGAAGGAGAGGGGAAAGAAGCGGAGTAAATCTGGGTGTTATATTAGTGAAGAATGCAAGGCAAATTACAGAAATTTGCACATCCTTTTGAGGTTTCAAAGAAAAGTGGGGGTGGTTTTGGGATTAAACCCTTTTTTCTCCTTTTTGTTTGTTTCCATTATTTGTCTTCCCCTAGTTAAGGAAAGCTTTCTATCCCCGAAAGCCGTATGTTTTTAATATCTGTAAACATTAGAGGAGCTTGCCCCCAACACTCCTCTCGGGTAGCTTGGGAAAGCAATGTGATTAGTAATGTACTGCAGTTATCCTGGGAGAACTTTCTTATTTTCGCGTAAGGAAGGCAGTGGGAAAATAGACAAGAGGGCAGATGAAAAAACATTAAAGATTTTATAAAACTTGAGCGTGTTGATAATCTTTACAAAGGCTTTTTGACCTTTCTGCTCTCCTTGTAATTTTGAATATTTCATTCGAAGGTCTGCACAAGAAGAAAACGAGCTTTCTTGTGATTAAAACTCTTACCATGCATATTCAGACCTTGCATGTGTATACGCAAGCTTCTTGCAGTGGTCCAGGCAGGTTTTGTTTTAAAGTGTATGGCATAGGGCCATTCTGGGCTGGATCCTACTGTATAGGATTTCGAATTATGCAAGTTCAACAGGAATGGTGCCAACCATAGATTCACAGCACTAGAATATTGTTCCATGGCATTTTCAAGTTGGTATCCTACTTTTAAAGTTAAAACATTCGGTGTTTTTTGTATATTTGTTTTAAATGCTGGTCTACTGTTACAGCTATATAACTTTTTTTCTTTCTAAGTCAAAAACAGATTGGCACATAATTTTGGCCACCAAAGGAATAGGGAAGTGTTTTGGATTTTTTTTTGCCTTCTTTAGTTTTAAGAAATGTTAAACATCTGGCATCCTGCTAAGTCGTTTTTTTTTTTTCCCCCTTTCTGACCACTGCTCTGCTGAAGTCTGACCTCGGTGCATGAGCTGCTGTTGAGAAGAGCACCCTAGGACTTTGTCATCTTAGCCTTGGGCTTGGGCCTACAGCAACCCGTAACTAAGAAGAAAGAGCTTCAGAGTAACTAGCAAAGATGGGGAATATGTAGGAACTAGTCTGGTAGCCGCCTGTCAGAAATGGCCATGTTCGTCTGCAATGGCACTGGCCAGGAGATGACCCACTGCAGCACAAGGGTGAAAACTAGAGCAAAGCAAGAGCAGTTCTGCAAGTTTGATCCTTCTTGCCATCTTGGGATTTCTCTCAGGTGTAAATTTACCAGGAGAGCTGACGTGACTTACTCTCTAGGATCCTGAACAAGCTTGAAAATGAGAATGGTGACTGTGCAAATACTTTCACAGCCTTTTCAAATTGTGTGTTAGAGTTTGCATAATTAGAGCCAACTCGCTGGCATCAGTAGAGCCGTATCTCAGGTGCGGATGCACCAGAGGGCTACCATGGCTTTGAATCCATAGGAGGTCCCAAGTGAATCACATGGAAACACCTGGGCAATTGTACAGCAGTCCCAACGAGATGGGCATTTTGTCCAGGCTTGTATGTATTAAAGAAGTAATCTACGTTATCACTTGGGCAAAATGTCCGTGTTCTAAACATTGATATGAATAGAAATGGTCTTGTGGACAGCACATTACTTGTCTGCTTAAACGTGAATTTTTATACGCTAAGTTTATAACTCAGTAATTGGAATATTCCAGACGACATATGTAAGCCTTTTTTGGGCTTTAAGGTGTTTATGTCAGTAAACATTTCAAGGATTCAATTTGAAGCTTATTCAGTCTGGGATACGAGTAAAGCTGTTCTCATGCCAGATATCCAAACAGGGTATATCTTCAGCCCAAATGTTATCATAAATAGGCAATATTATTAAATTGTACTTTTTTTATGGAATCACACTTGATGATAACTTCATTCAGAATATGTTTTCATTAAAAGTTTCTTTTGAGTATTTTAATGTAAAGTTATTTTGTAATTATTCTGCTGTTTTGTCTTGAAACATTGTAAAAGCAATATTACTTTGATTATTTCATAATGTGTCAACAGTTTTTGGATACAATGTGAATGCAACTGTTATTAGTGACGTTTCAAGAATATTTTGACTTAATTTACTCTATTTTTGCAATTTTTTTCTGGCTTTTGAGAACAGAATTATCTAAACAAAATGTTCCATTTAAAGTTTCATTTGTTCAAATAAATGCATGTGTATGTGCTCGATCTCTAGATGGATCCAGGACTAGAAAAGCACAGAGAACAGTTGGTAATTGAAGTCGGCAGAAAACTGGACAAAGCTCGCATGATTCGCTTTGAAGAAAGAACTGGCTTCTTTTCCTCAACAGATTTAGGCAGAACTGCCAGCCACTACTATATTAAATATAATACTATAGAGGTAAAGTATATTGTTCTATTTTGGGGTTTTTCTTCTTTTTGAACCTATACCTAAAATAGTTGTAAGATATTACAGAATATGTACCTAATTTGTTCAATATATTTTCAAATCATGTTTACCAAAATGTGGAGCACAAGATGGACAGAAAGGGAAAGAAAGTTTAAAGCAATACTGAAAGGTTTGACTTGATATGAAATGGAGTTTGAGATTTCTGTAGTTTCTGCCTTCTTTTATGTTAATTACAAGAAACATTTTGATATCGCCAATATGTGCAGCTGCCGGTACATGATAGAATATTCAAGTATAGATCTACACTGGTAACAAAAGCTTTTCTGCATGAAAGTCCAAGTAGATTGCTGGGTGCAAAGTTCAACAACTTTGGCACCACAATCTGGTTGTGTTGTAAATATGCAAGGGAGATGTATGTGTGGTACTGGAAACTTGATTTTAGGTACGTTCATCTTTACATCTTCTTTTTTGTAGCAAATTTTTTCCTTTAATAAATGCTAAAGAATCAGGGCATTAATCATTTTAACTTTAATCTTTTAACCTTATAAAATCTTTTAAAGATTTTTAAAATCTTGGTTACTCTTTCTTTCTTTCGTGCTGTTTGTAATTTTTACTTTCAATACTAAATCAAATCATTTTGTTTTGAATAGACTTTCAATGAGTTGTTTGATGCTCATAAAACAGACGGCGATATTCTTGCTATAGTATCAAAAGCTGAAGAATTTGAACAGATCAAGGTAAAGTTGCATCATTTCATATTGGGAGTATGTCTTAAAACTAGACACCTCTATAATACTCATTCCACAAGGGCCTATTTCATAGACCCAAGTCTTGTTAAATACTAAAAAAAAAAAAAAAAAAAAAAAAAAAAAGTTTTCTAAGAAGGAATAACTGCCAAGAACTATATATAATCTCATTAAAATATATGTGTATTTCATCTTAAACTATAGTGCACATTTAATAACTAGCTATGGATCTTTGAGAGTTCCTTTTAAATGCTTTTAAGATCTTTTCAGTTCCTCAATTATTAACAGGTGAACCTAAGTGTCCATTGGAATGGTACACCCGGGGATGAGAGGGTTTTTCTATTTGAAGTTTAAATCAGGATTAGATTTCTTCCTGAGCAAATTGCTATATCAGAAATGAGACAGGATTCACTAGCTTTGACTCTGTGATCTACTTCGGGCACAGGGGCAATATTTTTGAAACTGAACTCTAGAAACTTGTTTTAACAGACTCCGTTGGGCAGGCTAGAAGATTACACTACTGTCACACTTGGTCATCTCCAGCACTTCTTGTGCCTCCTTCATGGACACAGTACGGGGCAGTGCGGATTGTCACGAGCTTGTTTGCCCGCACTTCCATCTCATAGAGGTGCAAACCACATGCAACAGGATTTATTAGTTCAGGCTCATTGCCAAAATTATACAACTTTCAGATCAGAGCTGGCTCTCATTCACCTGGCTCTGAGAGCTGGCAGTGTGAATCCTTTGCCATCTACATATTTATGCATTTGCACACATTGTCTGAGTATTACTCTCTCTTTTTCTGATGGAGAAATCATTTTTTTAATCTCTTCTATAATAGAAGATAATAAGAGTGAGATTTCACAGTGATGCATACAACATTCTCAGAACAAAAATCTTTTTTTTTTATTCTTTTATAACAGTGGCGGAATTTTGCTGGATCTAATTTTAGCATAACTAAATGTTTAAAAGGAGAGCATAAGGAGAATACGATATGTTTCTGTATCCGAAAGTTAAAGTTACTGATGTTGCTTCTTGACTAACATGCAATTTTTCCAGCTTGCATTCTCAGATTTGTATTATTTGGCTCTTCTTACCAGACTGCAGCCATCACTAGCACCATACCATTTCCAGTTTGTAGTGATTTGCTGTGCAACTTTGAGTGCTAAACTGGTTACTGGATTTGCACAGGACTTATCCTTCTATATGATATGAGTTGCAGCTTTTCTTAATATGAAACATTTCTGTAATACCTTTCCAAACTCTGTATTTTGAGATAGGTAAGTCACAAGTAGCTGAAATGAAGGTCAGGATTTGACCTGTGCTATGTTATGCAAGTGTGGGAAAAATATCAAAAATGCAGCTGTAAGCAGAGAAGAGAGGAATGTCCCCTTGACATTGGACTCATCCATGATGGTTGTGTCCTTGATCTTTTTTTCTTCCTGTAGGACCAGTGGCAGAAGAGTGGGGGCTTTTAACCCAACTGCCTTAGGTCTTTTGTATGTCAGGTAGTCAGGTCCAAATGCAAATTACTTTCAGATGGTTCCCTGCAGGGACCAAACATTTACCCTCTTTAAATAAGTTTTACACTAACAGACTATCAGTAAATCAAAGAATATGTAGATTTATGCTGTTTTTTACCGTGTGAGGGTCATCAGTGAGAATGTAAAATGTTATGCATTATTCAAGCTGTAGATATGAATATTTCTTTACTCATATTAAGACTTAATCTTATTAACAGTGAAAACTTTAATACCATGAATCATAGTACTTCACAGTTTTGAGTTAAAAAGGTATTATGCCACATGCAAACTATGTAACTATAATGAATGCATTTAATGTTAATTCAAGATTGCCCTAATCCAGATGGACAGAGGTTTTACTCTGGTCAAATAAAAAATGAAATCTCATCAGATGAAGGATGGTAGGGTCAGAAGATTCAATTTTGTGGCATATCAAATTTTTGTATGTCAATGGCAACCTTAATAGATGGTGATGAATAATAAAATGTAATTGTGTCACTATTAAGATAGTTTCAATTATGGTCTATTAGCTACATTGCAGAAGACTTGGTTTTGCTTTCTTTTTCCAGTCTTAAAACTAGAGTCTCTATTTAAAAATAATGTAACTATGATATAAGTGAAATTTAATTTTTATATAAAAGTTTCTGTCAAGTTATTCCCGCCTCTTCATAACATAATTGTGTTTTAGGTACGAGAAGAAGAAATAGAAGAGTTGGATACCTTACTGAATGATTTTTGTGAACTTCCTGCTCCAGGAGGTGTGGAAAACAATTATGGAAAAATAAATATCCTCCTTCAAACATATATTAGCAGGGGGGAGATGGACAGTTTCTCCCTTATTTCGGATTCCGCATATGTTGCACAGGTAAAAATAGTTAAGAATTTTTATCTATCTGTTGCTATGCCTCCTGCTATTTTCATCCTCCCAAATGTTGTATGAATTATGTATATAGGCCTTGATCTGCAAACTTTTTTGCACATTTTTAATGCGGTGATTTGAAAATCAGAGCCTTTTATGTGTTGTATGCCATTTAAGTAGCAAAGATTTACAAAAGTCTGTCCTAGAAGACTAGTGAATCTTTTGTTAAATTCAGATTTGATTTTTGTGAGTATTATCCATTACTTGAAATATTTAGTATTTCTTGTATACATTCTGTATTAGTCATATGTAGATATTATTCTTAACTTTCTGTTTCTTTTCTGTATAACTGTTGCAATCTATTTCTGTTTTGTGGATTTTTATACTTTGCTCTACAAAACAAAATACATTTTATTTACAAACCTTGCTTTACACAAGAAAGATGTGCTATTACAATTTTATTGCTAACACTTATCATGTAGGTTTACATACTAGCCTATATATTTATTTGTTGGCTTAACTTGACACCTGAGTGGTTGCTAGTATTATAGCATGTTTAGCTATTTGTGTTTACACAAAATAATATGAGAATTGAAAGTCTGTGACAAAGAACTACTTGCTTACCCAGCTAAAGCCTTTCTAAGCCTTGTCTTAGAAAGAAAAAGGTGCTGCTTGAAATTTCAACAGAAGTGTGGGTCCTGACAATCCCAGATGTTTAATAGTAAATGTATAAAGTAGGCTATAAAGTTTTAACTTTTAGGCCGTCCTATATTTTTCTCTTTTTTTTTTTTTTTTCTTCCCTAAACAACATGTTTCGTTCAATCGTTTTTGTCTAAGTCACAACATTTTAGGAAAAAAAAATAGTATTTAGTTATTGCTAAAGATGGGAGTTAAATGTTGTAAAGCATACATACTCTTGGGCAATATTTTCGTGGTAATATTTCCTTCTTCAGAAGTGTTTACATTTCACAGCATGTAGAGATAGATTTAAATGAGATAGCCTGAAATCATTACATACATCATGAAGAAATGTGGTATTTGCACATTAAGGCCATCTTCTGTATGATTCTTTTAATCTTTGTTTTCAAGACAATTGCTTTTATTTGTCTGTCTCAATTATAGCATTTTTAGCGAGGCAACATAGTCATCTTCTCAGGCCTTCGTAAATTGTACATGTAGAACAAGAGCTACAAATTGTGAAACTTTTAAATTGAGGAGTGACTGTTAAAAAAAATCATTCATCCTTTCTAAGTAGAAAAAATGTGCTTCTTTAGTAACATATGCTTCCTATCATAACCAAAAAAAAAATCTATTTTTTATTCCTGTTAGCATTGCAGAGCCAGTAGAGAATGATTGTATTCTATTTAATGAATCAAGAACAGAATTGCTAATCCAGGGATAGTACTCGATACTGGTAGACCAAAAGGAAAAAAAATCTTTTCAACAGTGTTTCATAAGCTTATGAAAAAAATTTATAACTTTGTTGTTCAGGATAAGACTGGCATCTTTCAAGTCTATGTTAATAATTAATTTTCTAACTCTAAAGCAGATTTATACGGTTTGGTTGTACAGTAGACTTGGCGGATTGTAAAAATCACAAGTGTTAAACGTGTGCAAGTGCTGCAAAATTTACTATGAAATGGGAGTTTGTTCTGGAAGCATGACAAAAGTTAAAAAAAATAAAGTTGGAATTTCCAAGTATAAATTGAGTTTATTGTATGGGAGGAGAAGCAGGAAGATGGTAGCTAGAGTATGTAGAGTAGATTCAGGAGTCCGTGAGGCTCAATGAGCATAGAACTTCCTAGCGTGAGCAAACTGTGATCAAACTCCTATGATAGACCTGCCACTACAACTTTAATCATTTGCACATGCTTCTTTTTGTAATATTTTTTAGGCAGTCATGAGGTAGTTTTGCCATTAGACAGTGAAGGAATGATAAAGTTTTCAAGAGTGTTTGGAATAATTTTGGAAAGAAAAATCTATTGTTACGGTTTGTTCAAGATCAGTCTATGGGATCCTTTTCATTTTACAAAGAATACTTGAGTGAATTGCAACATTTCTGCTTGTTTTCTCTCTCCCTCTTCAGAATGCAGCTCGTATTGTTCGAGCTCTTTTTGAGATTGCCCTTAGGAAACGTTGGCCTGCAATGACATATCGACTACTGAATCTCAGCAAAGTCATTGACAAGCGGCTGTGGGGCTGGGTTAGCCCCTTGAGACAGTTCTCAGTGTTGCCACCATCCGTCCTCACAAAGTTGGAAGAGAAGAATCTCACCGTAGACAAGATGAAGGACATGAGAAAAGATGAAATAGGTGAGAAATCAGTAGTGTTAATCTGCTTCAACAAGTAGTAAACTCTGGGCAGGCTTAGAACTAAATCTGAGGCATTCAGTAACAGACCCACTCTGGTCTGGAAGTCATGTAAGCACCTTACTATGGTATTATGGCCTGGCTAATATAAAGGTTTATTCAACCTTTACATCTTGTTATGTGACTGCACATTGAGGATGAGACTGACCCATGTTCTGTCAATCCAGAACACTTATGCAAAAGCCTTATGTCTAAATATGCTGATAAAAATCCTGATTCCTTTTTGCTCACGCTGTGTAATACAGTACTGTAAAAGGCATCTGTTTATTTTTGCCAGTTGGCAAAATCTGGCCATTTATTATTTTTTTTCTGAAATACTATTAACGTGAAAAAGAATGAAAGCAGATTATTATGTCCAGGTATACTATCAATAAATGGCCTGCTTCTGAAACACTGCATTAATTTTCAGTGAACATGGAGAATTCATTGTCACTGGTGTCATTGCAGCAAAACCTTAATGGAATTTTTTAAAGGATTTGACACATTGGTAATGAGAAAATCCACAAGCCTAGTGGTAGAAATAATGACAATTTCTACTATGTGTGTATAAACTGTCGTGTATAAACTGTCCACCAGCTGGTTGATGTTAAAAAGCAATTCCCTGTGTGCAATATCTTTATTTTTCCTATCTTAGGAAGGAGTATTTTTTCTGATTCAGGGTGGGGGAAAAATCCTTTAGATCTTGCTCTTCCTTACACCTATTACACAGGGCTAAGAAACAAAAGTCCGCTTTCAAAAACATCCTAATTTTAGAAAGAAAATAGACTTTAAAATCACTGCTTGTTAGAAATTTATGGTATCTGACTTAGTGTTTCTCTCAGTTGACAAAAGAAAGCATATCTGATTTGGGGAGCTTTGTGACCTGCCTGAAATCAGGTTGAAAAAAGTTGAGCCAATATTAAAAGTTTGCAGAATTTGCGACTGTATTTTTATTTAATAAGTTAAATTAAGGGAATATGAGAAAATTTCAAAAGCTGACTTAGTTTTTTATAAGATATATTAATTTTAAATGATTAAAATAAAACATCTAAATGCTGGTTTTATTGTGAGATATATCTTATGAATTAAAAAAGTACAAGTTCTTAATTTGTTGTGTCCTTGTGTAGCATTGTGTTAACACTTAAATAGTTGTCAGTGACTTGTAGTAGTGCTTTTATTCTTTTCTTTTTTGTTCTTATTTCTCCTTGCCTCTGTCTTTGGCGAAGCAAAAAATTTTTATTAAGATGCATGACCAGATTTTCTCTACCTTCAGTTTAGTGGAAATAGTATTTCTAAAATGGAAATGTAGCAATATACATTTAAAATGTTACATGAAGGATCTTTTTCATATTAGCTTAGTTTAAAAGTAGTTGAGGCTTAGGATTTCACTTGGTTTAGGGGACTGTATGTAGTGATGTTTCATATTCATCAGCCTTATAAACACCGTAGTAAGGCGATTTGTACAGCACTGAGAAGTACTGCTACTTGACATACTTCTTGCTGTCTTTCCTCTTTTTCTGCCACCAAGGCTTTGAAGGAAATGTTTACTGGTCAGTGCAGTCTCTCATTTTCTTTTTTTTTTTAATTATTATTATCTTTATTATTTCTATTTTAAATCAATGCCATGCTGAAATGAAAGAAGGAGGAACTTCCAGTTATTAGCTTGTTCTCAGTCTGTCTCCTTAATGCTAGTTTCAGTGTGAGAGCTTTGTACTTTTTGAACATTGGTTTGACTTGGAGATGGAATTAAAAAGACAGGAGCTAGTGGACTAACTCACTCCATGTGCGAGGGAGAGAGAAAAACATCTGGTAGGTGCCAGCTATCTCTGTGCATGTTGTCTGCACAGAGCCTCTTTTCCAATGTGCCACAAATTAGACAAGAATAATGTCCTCACATATTGAAATGTAACTGTAAATTTCTGCGAAGTCAAGAAACTCTGTGATACCTGAGGAAAACTGTTCTGATTATCAGAGAACAGCTGAAGGTCTTTTTGGCATGAGCAAAATTTCAGCTTCCTGTATCCAGTATAGCTATTTTTCTGGTGAAGGTTTGTGTAATTTTTCTTAGGGTGTTTGTGTAATTCTAAATGTCATTTGTAGTTTCTCTTAATATAACTAAAAAAAAAGGAACAAAAAAGAGAGAGAATTTCACATTAATTTTACAAGAGCAAAATTTGGGAGAGAAGTTTACACTAGCAGATAAGTGTACAAATACACCCCACGAGTATGTTACACAAACACAGAAGTTCACCTCACACTTCTTGATATAGAAAGTGAGTCTTTTGGCACAAAAAAAAAGCCAGTTTGCCAACATAAATATATTGAATCAGATAATTGAATAATTCACATGACTTGTGAAGATTTTCTTGTAATTGCAAAAGCCAGCAACAGTGCAAGTGTGCTATCCTGCTGCCTGTACTATGAACTTGTACCAAGGTCATTGTTTTGGTTTTTAAAAGTGAGTTTGCTGAAGGTGCATTTGTAAAACAAACTAAACTGATTAAATAGGGGTTAAAATTTCTGGATTGGGGATTTCCCTCTTAAGATCGTTGTTCAGTACCTAATATTGTAGATAAACACCTGTGTCAGGAACAATCTGTCAGTTTGTGATGTAATAAGAAAAACTGAAGAGGGAAAGTAAAAAGAATTAAGGCTAGGAGGCTCCTAAGTTTAGTGCTGAGTGTTAAAATACGAATAAAAGATTTGCATCACCCTTTCCCTTTACAGACAGCACAAATAATAGGCTCTGTCTCCCTCTTTGTTTTTTTTAATAGAAAAGTGTACATGAGAAACACGTAATGTCATCAGTAAACAGCAGCAGCCGTTTCTAAGGTAGTTTAATAGTGAGGGCATAAAACATTCTGATTACATTTAAAATATGTTCCAAATTATTGTAAAAGCAATTTCAGTGCAAATGGGTGAATTAACCTTATTTCCCTAAATACACTAAAAAACTGGTATTTTTCAAGAAAAAAAAAAAGCCTCCATTCTGCAGTATTCTGTATTGTATTTAAAATGAAGAGGAAGGGAACGGGTATTTTAGCTGAAAAATAAAACTAAGAAATAATTTTTTTATTAATATAGCCATTTTCTTGACGTAGTTATGATCGTTACAGTAGAAAATAAAACGTGCTGCAGCTTTTAGTTTTCCCTTTGTCTGTGTTCCACGCTGCTGTATCCTGAGAGATGGGAGCTGTTGTGAGATGTTTACTAGTTGTGCGCATTTTTAAGCCATTAACTACCTTTACTGCCTTTAGTTTTGTGAAAACACAATGTTCTGTGTACTTTCAATTGCCGCATGGGAATTATAGAAGTTCAAATGTCCTTCACTAAAAGGTCAGTATTCATGCTTTGAAAAGAAAAGAGCTATATGGCTTGGTAAGAGCCTGGTCAAAAAGTCAGTAAAGTAAAGGGAACTAGCTTGACATAATACGTTTTCAGTGTGAATTCTTATTAGTTATTTTAACCCTTAGTTATAGCCAACAGGGGGGTTAATACTGATTTTTCTGAGCTCTAAATTGCTAATTCAAGTTAAGTATTACAAAATACTCAGACATGCCAGGTCAAGAGAGTCAGACATTTACAAAGCTAACAGCAACACAAGCAAGCAATAATACTCCTCTCTGAAACCCAATTTGAAACTCGGAGTTGTGTTATTTTCCCCGCAAATGCAAATTTGTTACACCTAATGTTTTCTTGGCAGGTCATATGCTGCATCATGTGAAGATTGGGTTAAAGGTAAAACAGTGCGTCCATCAAATCCCCTCCATCGCAATGGAAGCAACAATTCAGCCAATTACCCGCACCGTGCTCCGCGTTCGGCTGAGCATCGCTCCTGACTTTACGTGGAACGATCAGGTAAAACAAATAAATAAATAAATAAAATACAAAAGATGTGGAGGAAGGAAGGGAAACGTTCAGCTGCCTGCAGCAGTAAAGGTGGTGATCACCAGGAGAGCTTCAGTGTTAGGATAAGATTAAAGAAAGACAAGGTTATTTTAGCTAAAAAACAATTTTTATAATAGGAATAGTATGATCTTTAAGAATTTTGCAAAATAAAACAGCCAATGTCTTTTTATTCCCACTAAGCGTAACAGCACTGTGCTGCTTAGAACATGCTGAAGCAAGTGCTGATACTGAGTAACAGGAGTCAGACCCACGGATTTCAGGGTTATGTGCCCAGAAGGAGAATCAAAAAGAGGGAGGTGCAGATGCCCAGCTGCACTGTGAGTGACAAACTCAGAACGTGTCTCTTTAAAACACAGTTCGTGTATGCCAGATTCTGCTGCTCTTTACGACTTTACAAATACATAATCACAAGGTCAGTGCCTTTTTGTGCTAGCACTTGAACAGAAAACCTGAGAGAGGGTAGGAGTTACATGCATCTGTGTTTTGTGGTGCAGCTTAAACAAAAAGAGGTGAACTAGTCGAGAAATCAGGTACACCCCTACCTTCTCACTCACAATCTGTTTAATTAGAAAGAGCTTTACACAGATCTAAATTAAATACAAATGTCCACATGAGGGCATTGTATTGTTGCTGGTATTTCTCCTGATGCTTTCTACAGAAACAAGGCAAAGGTACCAACAGACAAGCATATTTATCTTTTTCTTCCCTTAGGAGATGAGAGAAATTATCATTTTGAAAAATGACTGTTAAGTTTCTGTTCTTTTATTAAAAATAAAATTAGAAATTCCTTAGATGCTACATTTGCCTTATTCACAAGTGAGTTAGGCTTTTAGCCCATAAACACTTAGATGATTAAAATCCTTTCCTAAAGGATCTTTCTTTTGTTTTGGAAGCTTCACCAGGATCATGAATGACCGTTTAAAGACCAAAATACAGGAAGATAACCTTTGTTCGCCCCATAGATTTATTACAAAAAAAGAAAAAAAAAAAAAGAAAAAGAAGAATGTATTCCTAATTCAGTATAACTGCTGCCTTATTTATATGCAGTATTTCAGAATGCCAGGAGGCATTTTAAGGATTTAAGCAAATCTTTATCATTTAGTCTTTTCTCTATTTACTAATGCAGCTTCCACATTTTTTGAATTTATATTCTATTAAAGAATAAATTTCTAATTCAATTATATCTTAATAATACAATTTCTGAATCCATTCTTAGATTTTTCTACAAAATCTGTCTTCTGCTAGATTGTTCCAGCCTAAAAAGTGCTCTGCCCAGTGTTCTACTCTGATATTTGAATTATGAACATCTAAACATATGACAGAAAACAGATTTTTGCCCAAGCTTTGCCATGACTTGTTGTTACAATATTCCTTAATGGCCTCTTTGGAAACATTATTAGCAGTTTTTCAGTTCAACAAATGAAGGTCCTCTGGTGTGAGTTTCTATATTAGTATTCATCAGAACCTAGAAAACTTTGGAATGCTTTGGTTAGGCTTTTTATTTTTGTCAGTTTTGTTGAACTTGTTGTTTCTTTAGTAAAATAAAACTTCTGTTACAGTAAATAGCCCAAATGTTTGAAAATTGAATAGTCATTAAACATGAATAATTGTCTTTTAAATTCAGTTTTCCAAAACTCTGAAAATGCTCCTCCATCATTACACAGTATTATCCCAAGCCACTCAGAAGACTATAGAAACTTACAGGTAGAGCTGTAATTGGCAAAAAAGCTGTCTGGCAAAAGTTCCCATTCAGAAATGAGAATACTCAAAATCAGTATAAAATATTTAAATATAAATTTAAAATACTCAAATATTTATGCTAAAATACTCCAATTACTCAATATAAAATACTCAAAACCAATATAAAATATAAATAGAAGAATATTATTAAGAATATTGACAGAAGAATATTATTAAGAGTATTAAAAATCAAAATACCAAACCTAAATTAAAACACCTAGCTTGCCTACATTTCTCCTACCTGAATTGACAGCTCAGTTGTTTAGGCTGTTCCTTTACCTGGATACTTACTGCTGGGACAGTCACATCACAGTTTTGCACTTGCTTTTGCTAGAAAAAGACAAGTAGATATATTTTGGAAAAGGTGTAACATGACATCATGTTGATCTTCAGTGGGTGTAGTTTTCAATACTGGGAAACCCTTAAGTTTAGAAAAAGTGTGTAAACCAAATCCCAACTGAAAATTCTTATTATATGGTTAGAACAGCGGGACTGTTAACATACCCGGACAGGGCAAGTAAATCTTGTTGCAGTGCACAGGAGTCCAGGATAAATGCAGAACCATGCAACTAGTATTAATTAGCCCTCCATCAAGTCCTTTATCAGACGTGCAGCTTTAGGGCACTGGTTACCCAAAGTACAGGTAGGTGTCAGTCCTTAAGAGCTCTCCAGGGTTCTTGAGAATTGTTACTGTTGAGCAGGGCTGAGTTTCTTGTTCCCTCACTGCCCTTCTTTCCCCCTGCAGCTTTGTCACTCAGCTCTCCAAAACAAACATAACATGGCAGTTAATAATAAAAATTCTGAGTTTTGAACTTCCTCTACTGCTTTAATTCTTTTTCTCACTCTTCAAGTCTCCTATGCTCAGATGAGGTAATGGTCCCACTAGGATTTTCCAAAACATCACCTGCAGTGAACTGTGTCTTTCTGCAGCCTCACTGCCTGTCATGTCTGTGGTTCTCACTGAAGTTGTTAATGAAGTTCAAATGTATTGCAGGTGAATGGCAGTGAGTTGGTTCTGTCTGGCTACTTATCTACTGTGCAATCATGTTAAATAAAAAAGAAATAAAAACACCTTAATTCTACAATGCCTTTCTTTGCTCCAGAAAGGTGGTGCAGAGAGTATTTTTACAGTACATGCAAAATATTGACTTGTGCTGAACACTGGACTATGTAAACTGATACTAGATTCCCATAGTGTTAAAATAGCCTTTGTAAGAAACAGTGTGCTTTGTGTTTTCTTCATGTTAACCAAGCTCAGGAATAATTCCAACATTTTTTCACTTTCATACTTTTCATACTTTTTTTTTCTTTTACCTCTTTCAGTCTGTAAAACCCTCCAAAATCCAAACTCATGTAATAATATGACTTCCATACTGCTTTGCTATGCACTTTTCTCTTTTTTCTTTCATAATTTCAAGTATGCTGACACAGGGGTCATTTAGTCTGACAAAGAAACCAAAATTTTTCAGGCTTGAGCATCCTGTGTAGCTGTGCTTTGTGGCTGCCATTGCAAAATAATTCATGAACAAGATTACAGGTACACAGGAAAAAAGCAAACTAAAGTCTAAGCTGGAGCACTGTGCTGCCAGATGGTGGAGGAAACATCTAGAGGCAGCCCCCACCCTGTGTCCTCGCTTCAACCTGGACCAGTGAATAGATCACGCTGTAACATTTAGAATCCACCAGCTGTATCTTCTTGGAGGAGGGAGAGAAAGAGAGGAGGAGAGAGGAGTGTCAGGATTCAGTATCCATTTTTTTCCTAAGAAAATGCAACTGTATTTGTCTGCAAAATGAGCACTGGACAGCAGCAGCAATCCTCCACTGCACAGAACCTGGAGACAGAGTGCAAGGAGGAAGAGGAAGGAATTGTGTTTCAGAAGCCTGGAAGAAACCCTGGGAGTTCAGTCTATCAGTTATATTTATACCTATCCCGTGTATATTATATATACATTAACATAATCTTTTATTAGACTCTTCTAATTAGAAATGTTATGTGGCTCTTATCTCCTTTTTTTTTTTTTTCTTATATTCCTTTGAAAGACTACAACACAGAGAAATATTTCCCGATATACCTGGCAAATCTTAAGAATCTACAACATAGTTATATTTTCTTCTCTTAAAGGTACATGGCACTGTTGGAGAGCCCTGGTGGATATGGGTAGAAGATCCTACTAATGATCACATTTATCATTCAGAGTACTTCATCATTCAGAAAAAACAGGTAACAGATTTTATTCAGAATATCACAGTAAGGCAAAAAT
Source organism: Nothocercus julius (assembly GCA_013398735.1). NCBI lineage: Eukaryota > Metazoa > Chordata > Aves > Tinamiformes > Tinamidae > Nothocercus > Nothocercus julius. Next base: position 9,630,910 of record VZSV01000006.1, on the reverse strand, counting down.
AATGAGATGGGGATTTGTAATGTCAAACATTTTGACCTAATGAGATTTTCAAATCAGTAGCACCCCTTTCATTTTCAGGTGTATATAATAAGCTTGGGCTTCCACAAAAATGTTTCTGGTCTCAGATGTTGCGTTTCCTCCTCCTTTGGTGGAACAGTTATTTTCAGATGAAAAAGAAAAGTGAAAGAAAGCTTGTTATGTTTTTGACTAAAAAAAAAAGAGAATGAAAAGGAGCTTTATGCTCACCTTTTGAAGTCCATGGAATCAAAGCCCCTTCTCAATGCAGAAATGCTTTATACGGACACATGAATGTTCTGCACTGGAAGTTGCACGCGCACGTCACTGCTTTGTGTTTGTAATGCATGGGAAAGTAAGGCAAACTGTATGATTTTAGTTATTGGTTTGTCTGTCCTGTAGTTATTCGCTACACAATTTTTATACTAGGTCATTACTAAAGAACCTCAACTGCTCGTGTTCACCATTCCAATTTTTGAACCTCTGCCTTCTCAATACTACATCCGCGCTGTGTCCGATCGATGGCTGGGGGCAGAGGCTGTCTGTATCATCAATTTTCAGCATTTGATCCTTCCAGAGAGACATCCACCACACACAGGTAATTTCAATCTCATCGTTTCATTTCAATGCATCTTGTACATAAAGATTTTCTTCATGATAACGCAATAAATCTCTAACTCCTACTTGATTATAGAAAGGTGCATGGATATTCACTTTCTGTCACTTATTTGTATCATTGACACCATTACTTCACTAACTCTAAAAACTCTCTGAATAGTGTACTACCTTGAATTCCTGATTAAAAAACAGCTTATTTTGTCTCAGTGTAATACCAGCTTTTTGGCTACACCAGGTTCAGTATAAACCATAGCAAAATCGAAGCCGTCATATAAAATTAGCCAAATCTGTATGCTTTGTGTTATCTAAGTACTTGTAAGCATTACATTTCTTCTACACTGGTTCAAAATTAAGGTAGACTGTATCCTTGAATTCTAAATGGTATTCTGCAAAGACAAAACATAAACAGTTAAAATTATGAAAATATAAAACATTTTACTTTTTTAAAAAATTAAAATGAGTTCATCATGGCAAAGCACTGTTACCGTAATGAACATCTAATTGCAATTCAGGACTGCTGATCAAGTCAGCAGTTTTTTAGCAAGTGGCACAGAAGCATATGTTTGTGTTCTTTTTTTTTCTGGTTACATAAATTGCTTTATACATTCATTGTGCCTGATGTCATTGTAAAACCTTTCCTCTGTAATCACATTTGGCTCATCTAGCAGTCTGAGAAGTGAGTGCATTCAGAAATAGGCAGTTCTCGTACGGTGTTGTCCTTTGGCATGCATAAATTCACATGTGTTTGTGAAGTGTTTAGCTATTGTTATACTGTACCTACACTGTCTGGGAAAGCATGTGTAACCTTTTTATCTAATTGACTGATCACTGACTACTATTCAGAAGAAACAGAAAGATATTTACACATCACCAGTTATGGAGCCTCTAGGATTTATGGTAATTGATTTCAATTCCCATCTGGTTCCCACTCAACAATGAAGTACATAGAGGCCCTGCTAGGCAAGAAACCTTCTTTTTCCTCAACTGAGCCCAAGGAATCACAGTTTTAGCGGGAATGCTAAAACAGCCATAAGGTATCAGTGAAAAGCATGTGAAGAATATTAGGCATCGTTACTTCGGTAGATTTTATGACTCCCATATCATACCTTAATGTGAAGCACCCTAAAAGACAATGAGACCTCCATCCACAAAAAAGGAAAAAAAAGAAAAAACTTCAAAGAAAGCATCTGCATAGCAGAATCACTGCAGTCTCCTTAATTTGGTAGGATTCCAAATCCAATCTGGTTATATATATCATCTTCCAAATTCCACAATCTCTAATTGTTTGGATAGCAGATGCCCTCAAGGTATACCAAGGATTGTACATTGAACGGCTGTTTGTTCACTGAGATTGTATCTTTAACTACATTTTTAAAGAAGTAGAAGTCAAAGCTAGTTGCTCCCTCTGATTTGTGTTATTGCGTTGACCTAAAAAGCCCAAAGGATTCTTCTTAAATAGACAGTTTTTTTTTTTTTTCTCATATCTGAAGTATGCAGACTATGTTATCCTGTGAGTCCACATTCAGTTAACATAAGAATCTGTATATATATAATGTAGTACAGTGAGTTTAGGACTTATTGCAAATGCTAAAAAAAAAAAAAAAGAGCTTTAAGAAAAAGGTGAATTTATGCAAGTGATTGGTTTCAAGGCTGTCAAAATAGTAACAGGAGATACTTTAGCTTTTACTTATTCCTCATCACAATTAACAATGGCTAAAATCAGGGCTACGTGTCATATGGGACTTAAGTAAAGCAATTTTCCACTTGCTAAAGCATTCGTTAGTATCTTTAGCTTCATAATAAAGTATGCTGGGTGATGGCATCTACTGTCATGAATTCATGATGATTTTGTTTTTTAGAGCTCCTTGATCTTCAGCCCTTGCCTATCACAGCCTTGGGACATCGAGAATATGAAGTCCTGTACAAATTCACACATTTCAACCCTATCCAAACCCAGATATTTCATACGCTTTATCACACAGACTGTAATGTGCTACTTGGAGCACCTACAGGTTCTGGAAAGACTGTTGCGGCTGAATTAGCCATTTTTAGAGTTTTTAACAAGTATCCCACATCAAAGGTTTGTATAATAAATTTGCTAATAGCATTCAGTATAGGTGTCTTTTTAAGCCGTCCAAAAGTGTAGAAGTGCCATAGCAAATTGAATTTTACTTTCTCACATTTACACGTGCATGGTGCAAAATGGTACTGCATGATGTACATTATACTTTTATATCAACTTTATATGTTGATTAGTGTAGAACTAGAGTTAAATCTAAGAGCGTGCCATCTAGGCATACTGGTTTTCCCTTTCTGTAGTTAACTGTGTTTAATGTTTTCTAAGAACTTTTTGCTCTATTTGCTTAATTTTCATCTACTAGCAGTAGTGCTATTGCACAACTATTAGTGGCTGCCATACAAAGACAGCTACCTCAATCTCTCCCTTTATAACAGACAAGTTGCAATTAATCATTGCAAGCCAAGGCTCTATTCCGCCAATCCTTATGTTTTCTTAAAACAAGTTGTCTAAAAAGTGGGCAGTTCACCACCTTTGTGTTCAAAGTGAAAATATGTCTGTATCTTGACTTAGCCATCTTGTCATCCAGGCACCTTTAAAATCTTTGGAAACGATATTTGTATCTGACTGTGAGATTTAACCAGAGTAACCTTTGAAATTGACAGAAATCATGTACATAAATCCTTTATCCATCTTTGAAATATCAGTATCTTCATTTAATGTTAATCTACATTGAGATGAACGAGACAGATACATTTTTAGCTCATCTTTTAGACTTAGAATTAGGCATGTATTCTTTTAAGTTTCAATAATGCAAAGAACCTGGCTGAACAATTTTAAAAGTGTGCTTGAATTCTTCATGTAGTAGTTTCTTCCTGTTCAATGCGAATCAAGCTTCAGAATATTTAATCATAAATGTGGAAATAAATACTACAGAAATAATACAGAAATAAATACTGCATGTCAAGGCGGTATATCCCCCCACAAAGTGGGGTGCTTTGAGGAAAATATTGTGACATTTTACTGAAGCTAATTAGCTTTTAAATTTAATTTGTAGTGTTTTAATAATTAAGTTACATAACTAGAAATCAGGTAAGAGTTCCTAGAGTCTCTCATTATTTCTGTTCTAGAATGTGAGTTTCCAAGTTTTATAGCCTTTGTTTTTTTAAAAAGGCCGTATTTATTTAAGCTTATTTTTTTTTGAAATGGTTTGATAAGTACTTCCATTTCAATAAATTATTCTTTTTGTTTCGTAATTAATTTGCCTGTTAGTGGCTCAGAGTACAGAGCAAAATTTTAAAATGTTAAGTCCATTTTAATTAGAATCCTGTTGTAGGTTATTTAGTGAACTCATGCCTTAATCCTTTACAGATAATGAGCTTGTTTAATTCTTACAAGCCTAAAATAAATCTGTTTGTTCATTGGTGCATTTTAATAAATGTAATAATTTCAACTTCTGTTTTTATGTTTTTGTTTGTTTGTTTGTTTGTTTTTTACAGGCTGTGTACATTGCACCTTTAAAAGCACTTGTTCGTGAGAGAATTGAGGACTGGAAAGTTAGGATTGAAGAAAAACTTGGTAAAAAGTATGTTTCTTCTTACCTATTCAGAGAAATAAGAAACAAAAGAATAGCCCATCAAGTATGAATAACATCTGTAGAATATTTCTGACTATTTCAATACTTTTGACTATTTCAAAGTAGTATGTTATCCTTCAAATTTCTAATAGTTTAAAAAAAAAAAACTCTCCATATTCATCATAGTTGTAGGAAAAAAAAAAAAAAAGTAAAAATGGCATATACTTTGATACCCAACTATTTTTATTCTCATAATTTGATAGCATAATATGTATGAAGATCAGATTTCTCCCTGAGGTATCCCTGGACATTGAAATTGCAATTCAAAATAAGCTTTCTGTTGAAACCTCAGTTAGAGCACATCTCATATAAGTTGCATGAACTGTATGCTAGTGTTCATGTATTAGCCTTCATCTATAAATTAAAAGTATATTTTTATTTCCTAGACACATGAATTCCTTGCTGATCTATAAGATGTTGGAGTTCAGCCATCACTTATTAGATGTATATCAATCTTGTTGATACTCCCTGAAATTATATTTCTTTTGAGCCAAAAATTACACTCATAGAATGCATTATTTAGGGCCTTTTAGTTTCTTACTTATAGTTTTTTGTAAAGCTAAAAAAAGTGCAATAGATTTCAATAGGAGAAGGTATTATATATAATATATTAATTTTAAATTAATAATTATTTTGAGATATTTTCAGGAAGTATTTCCTTTGCAGAACTGACTGTCTTGTGACATGAATGTTGATTAATTGAAAATAAGCATTACTTTGTCGAGTTTCCGTTAGATGTACTAGGTGCAAAATGTGTCCTAGAAATATCAACGATTCTATACCTTCAGCCTAAAATCATGGATCATCTTAAATACTGCTTGTAGAAATCAACAACATAATAAGGCAAACAACTGGGGGAAAGAAAACTCTGTTAATCTTCCCCAGACATGTCCCCAGGATAATTTCTGCTCTAGTCTTAGTGGACCTTCACCAATAAATGCAGGTACACTGCAATCCAACCTCGTTATTCAAACCAGGGATCTATACAGAACAACATGCAGCAACCTTGTTGTCTCAAAAAGCTTCTAGCTAGCTGTGGCAGGAGGCTATCATTATGTCATACATCGTGAATAAGGAACCATGGATAGCTGGGGGCTTGTATTCACACTCATCTTTTTCTGTAGTATTGCTACAGGAGTGGTGTTAGGTATTTAAACAGTGTTTGCTGAGAAAACAATCAGGTTTATTTACTTAAAATAATTATGAAAATCCTGCTAGAAGCATGTGACCAAAAACAAATCAGCTTTGTTTAATTTTGTTTTTTCTCTCATTTAAGATTTAGTGTTTGAATACTCCTGATCCAAGATGTTCTAAATATTTATAAAACCAAGTTTTACTTTGTCTAAAAAAGTGTCCTACTCTGTTACAGGGTCGTAGAGCTGACAGGAGACGTGACTCCCGATATGAGAGCTATCGCCCAAGCTGACCTGATTGTTACTACCCCAGAAAAGTGGGATGGTGTCAGCAGAAGCTGGCAGAACAGGAGCTATGTCCAGAAAGTCTCCATCCTTATCATAGATGAAATCCATCTACTAGGTGTGCATGGTTTGGTTTTAATCAGAAACATTGCTAAATTTGAAAAAATGTGCTCATACTTGTGACCCGAATATACTTTTTGACGTGCAAAACTTTTCTTTTTTCTCCTTTTCTAAATGGACCTTTCTTTTATTAGGGGATGAAAGAGGCCCAGTACTGGAAGTTATCGTGTCTCGAACTAACTTCATCTCATCTCACACAGAGAAGCCAGTAAGAGTGGTTGGTTTATCCACTGCATTAGCAAATGCCAGAGACCTTGCCGACTGGCTAAATATAAATCAGGTAGGAAAAACATTTCTGAAGACTGGTACACGTTTGTGCTCCAGGAAAGCAGAAAGATAATTCAAGATTAAACCTGAAAACAAATATGCTTGCTTGTAGATGGGTTTGTTCAACTTCCGACCATCAGTACGCCCGGTGCCCCTGGAAGTGCACATTCAGGGCTTCCCTGGCCAGCACTACTGTCCTCGCATGGCCAGCATGAACAAACCTGCTTTTCAGGGTAAGCAACTTTTTTTGGTAAGAGAAAGAATGGTTCTGAGCTCTTTACACAGTTAATTGGCAACACATTTACAACATGTGTTACCGTATGTTCTCCTGGCATGTATGGGAGGAATCTGCTTCTGCTAATGAGCCAAAGCCATTTGCCTGTAACATAAAGTATGCTGCAAATGCAACAGATAGCAGTAGAATGTAATGTGACTAGAACAGAAGAATGAAATTAGTGCTAATGAAAGGGAATTAAAATGTGTTTTCTCTTAGAGGGTTTTGAATATCTCCAAAGAAGGAAACTCCACAACCTCTCCGTAAAACATAATAAAGCCATTTGTATTATTAATCTGCTGAGGTATTTTCATATGGACCACTGTATGTAAGCATTAAAAAATTGTGCACAGAAGTTGCAAGTCAGGCTAACCTCACATAATTCTCATTTCAGAGCAATAACCATAAAATTCAAAATTTGCAGTGTATCCAGATATGCTTCTGTTTTCCATTTTTTTTTCTTAACAAAGCTGGGAAGCAGGACAGGTTTAAGAAAAACTCATATTTTATTGGAACATGTTTTGCTTTGGTTACATAAGGAATATTTATTATATCAATTAAAAAATAACCTCTAAAATAAATTTTGTAACGTGACCTGCTGTTGATTGTGAGGTGACATTTGTGAGGTGACTTTTTAACTGCTTTAATTAGCCTTATGACAGAAGAAAAGTATTGATTGTGGGCTAGAGACCAATCTTGACAGCTCAGATTATTTACACCTCCACAAGAGCATTGTACAAAAACACTAATGAACAATAAATCTGTCTTGGGCTGTTCTGCCACACCTGTTCCTGAAGCGACAAAAGTCCATGAGATGCTGGGCTTTTAAAATATATAGATATATTGGCATCAATAGTTGTAAAGTTTAAATGCACATGAATTTTTCTGCCTATTTCAATAATTTCACAAGTGTAATGAGTGGATATTTGCAGGCGCACCAGCAAATAGTATTCATGGTTCGGGAGACGGTATGTGGAGTGGATAGTATGAAACAGTTTCCATAAATTAACAATGAATGCATAAAATTGTTTGGTAGAATGAGGATTACGTGAGAAAAAACACACATAAAATGGGTTCATATCAGATTTAGAGAGAGTATATGAAACTCTACATACAACTCTATACTTGATCGTTTTAGAAAATCTGTAGACAAATGATTTATTGGGGTCTTCTCTCCCCACTCGTTTGATATGTTATAGTCATGGTTATTTTAGCATTTCCATTGCAACTCTTTCTCCTGAGACCATAAGAATTTTGTTGCAATCTGAAACTTCGAGCACAGGCTTAGCAAGAAAAAGCCTTTTTAAGCAGGCTAAAATGTATTAAATGTAAAATGTCCTAAGTAATTTTGACTAATTGGCACTCAACAGAATCAGAGCTCCTTCACCCTGTGCAGCAACTGTTGAAAGTTCACTTTCCAGCTTAGAAAGACCTGGTCTTTGCATCCTTTTTTTTCTTTCTTTCTTTTTTTTTCTTTTTTTTGGTATTGTAGAGCAGTCTTTTGCAGGCAAACTTAACATTTATGCAGTCTGTGCTCCGGGTCAGCCAGGAACATGCCTCTTTGGCCCCTGGTGGCAAGCTGTAATACGGGAGGAAGAAGTAACTTATTGGGCTGAGATGGGAAAATGCGCAAGCTTTGTGGTCTAGAAGCTTTTCAGGGTTTTGTGGTGATTTTTTTTTCTAACCGCTTCTCTTAAACTCTTAGAGTTATGGCCAGTGCCACAGCAGGAGGGCAAATTGAGTCAGACTCACCTAAGCACAGTTACATGATTTTTGATTTTGAGTTGGCTTATGCACAGCTTAACTGTACCTAGCGAGCCAAACAGAGACCAGGCACATGTACTACTGCTGCTGATTTTGGTACTGCAGAGAGAAATCCTGATTTGTGTCATCAAGGGGCCTAATTCTCAAGGTCTGTTTTTCTCAACAGCTATCCGGAGCCATTCTCCAGCCAAGCCTGTTCTAATTTTTGTGTCATCCAGACGTCAAACACGGCTTACTGCCTTAGATTTGATTGCATTCCTAGCCACTGAGGATGATCCCAAACAATGGCTGAAGATGGACGAAAGAGAGGTAGAATAATTTTGCTTGTTATCTGTGCTTTGCTTCTAATTTTATCAATATTTGGTTGCAAAGAATATATATCTGCAACAGAAAAGTGACGTGAGACTAGATCTTGCAGTAGCTTCATGTACACTAGATTTCATGGATGAAAAATAGTGTTAGCATAAAGATTGTACAAGCATCTTTGCAAGCTCTGATCTTCAGAAAGCATGCTCTTTTATCTTTGTTTTTCTTGCGTATGTATTACTAGTGCTAGTTCCACTGTCTCAGACAACATACGTCACATGGTGCAAGGCTTTGATACAAAGATAGCACAAAGAATAAAAGAAAGAGGAATATTGTTGTCCAGAGTTTGCAGATGGAAATCTGGGGCATATAGACGTGAATGTTGGTTGGAGCTGGAATTTTAACCACATCTCTTTCAGTCTTTCAGGAGCAAAGCTGTCCTTATTAGATATCTTGATGTGTGTGTGTTTGTGTGTATACATATGTATTTGTTTATATCCATATATTCCATATATGTCTGACCATCTATTTTTTATAAATATATGGACTATACATACATATAAGTACATACTGCAGACTAGTAAGTTAGAAATGGCTCAATTTTGTTCTTTAATGAAATAACTAGACATTATAAAAATATAGTAAAGATACTATCTCACAAGAATATTAAGATTATAAAGTCAAACACTCAGATATAAAGAAATGCTGGAATTTAGGTTTTTAGGACATTCTGTGATATTATCCTGTGATATTATCTTTAATTACATTTTCTCGTATAGTTTGGGGAAAGAATCCTTCCTTCATTTATTGCAGAACAGGAATGATATTCAGTTAATAAGCCACTACTCGATATTACTTTTTATCTGTATTGTTCAAAATGTACACTAGGTTTTATTTACTGCACTGAGTTCTGCACCTGCTCTGAATACAGAATTATTTATTTCCTCCTGAACTAACAGTACTGATTATAGTATGTCATTGCTTTAAAACACTTTATTATTTTATTATTATTATTATTATTATTCACATGTCCTAGATGTTGAAAGTTAGTTTTCTCTAATGCTTCCAGATCTTCTCATAGGAATTTCTATTATAATATAGGGCCAAAACACAGCAGAACACATGGCCTGTAAATACAGCATCCAAATTATTTATTCAACAATTCTATGAATATTTATACAATTGTACATCAAGAATTATATGCCAAGAAAAATATAACTTTCTAGATGAAAAATTTATTTGATTTTGTTCACTCTTTGCAAGAAATAGTGTGATTTTTCTGTGAGATAAAGCTTAACATCTGTATCCTTCATCTTTTGGATGGATTTTAGAATAGAAAATGGATGTCTTGGCTGGTTCTTAACAAGCTAGTGCTAAAACATGTCTCGATCTGATGCTGCTTTTCTAACTGTACAATCTCCATTTAATTGGTTTTCTTGAGCATAACAGAAACATTTCACAACAATGTTATTGCTGCCTAGTACAGCGCACCAATGCGATGTGCTAGTTTACTGCGGTAATCTCACCTCGCGTATCCTCAATGACTGGCATTACTCTGTATGGTTTCCCCATGTGCTGTGAGTTCCCACAGTCCCTAAATGAACCATAACTCAAGTTTCTTCGCTTACAAAAGAGAGACTTGCCAAAAAAGTTTTAAGAGTCTTTGAATTTGGAGCTTCTCGCCTCTTAGCTTGTCAAAGCTCGGTGGTGCCCCCTTCAAGACCTTGGGACATCCTCTGAAGTTTTTGAAAGAGGGGCCAGTAAGGACAAAGAGACTTTGCATTTATTAGTTCAATATTTTTTATGATTTGTATTTGGATTCACAGTCACAGAGTTTGGAACATAACAAAGGTACCTACAAAATTACTCAACTCTGATTACATAAATATAAAAGACTGAGGATTGAGTCCTAAGTTGTTCTAGTTTACCACTTTTCGGTAGAACACAGTTGTGCCTTAAGTATCCCCAGGTTCAAGTGGTCACTTCTTTAGGTGACTATTGGACCAGGTTGTTGTTTTATTTTGTAAAAGAGCAAAAGTAGTCTGAGCTTCCTTTGTCATTAAGGGAAAAGGAATCAGCCAAAAACACACAGTGGGAAATAGAGCTGTAGTAGTGATAGTACTTACATACTGCTTGATTTTTTTTATCCATAATATGTTTTTTAATTTAAGAATTATAGCTACCTGAGGTTACTTTAAAGAAAAACTTAGTTTAGATAAAATAGACAAAATTCTCTACATAATGCTTCAGCTTTTTTTTTTTTAAAAAAAAAAAAGTTTTAAAGCTAAAGCTGGTGCATACGTACTACATAACAGCTATTAAAAGCTTTCCAAACACTTGTCTCAAGTGTTTCTCAATATATAAATGGACCCACTAGTTGCCTTTAAACGACTTCTGAAGCCTACCAGTTATTCATGTTTGGTTTCTGCCACCAGAGCAGTCTTGGTTTTCAAAATACTTAGAACTGTTAATTGTGCAATATGTTGGGATATAAATGTTTTTTTCACAGAATGGTTGAGGTTGGAAGGGACCTCTAGAGAAAAATACCTCATTTTGTTTTGTTTTGTTTTATAAAGGATGCACAGGAAGTTTACAAGCTTTACAACAGGCTTTGGCATTTTTCTTCATTCAGCCTTATTTGTCTGGTATTAATTTTGGCTAATGCATCTCAAAAGATGTCTCCTTTGAGAACTCATTGGTTCCCTGGTGCAATTGGTTTTGTCACGCAACAGCTAAATGTTAGTCTATGTGTGTGTTATCTACCCAGTGGATAGACTTTACAAAGCTACTTAAAGTGCTGTAAACAGTGCAATCTATAATAACATGTGCAAGATAGATATTGAGGTGGATACAGATTTTTCCTTTGTCATTAAAAGTGCATTCCTTTCTCTTACACTGCAAGGCAGCTTATTTTGTGATGAACAGATTCAGACTTCAAGGGGAATTGAAACTGGGGGAGAAAACAAGCAGTACTAGTCTTCAATACCTCTTTATCAGCTTCCTTCATCTTTTCCATAGATTGTATAGTTTACCAAGGTTCTGTGTGTAGTGATAGCCCCAAACCGGACTCCTATTTGCAGCATGTGCAGGGCCCTCTATTCACAAAGTTCCAGACCTCTTGTCATCTTAATCCTCTCAGACAGCAGGCAGATACTGGCCTGTTGCCAACCAGCTCCAGGTAGCAGGTTCAGACATTTTAATCAGATATGTTTCAAAACAACAAGCAGTGGCAGACATTAGCATGTATGAAGCTTCAGGAATACATATTTGTATATGTAAGTGAAGTGCAGGGCCTTTCTTTCATCCTACCACTATGGAAAAGGCCATACCTGGATCATGGAGGAATTCGCACAAGGCGTTCTTTCCCTCAGAGAAACCAGTGGTCTAACAGGTGTAACTGAATTATAGTTTCATTTTATGTCTATGTACTGAAAACATGTATCAACAGCAGCTCAGTTTTGAGGACTCTTAAGTTGCAGGTTCCGTTGAAGTGTCCAACATCCTGTTTTCGTTTCTCAAAGTTATCTATCATTTGTCACATCAATTTCTACAATAGTTACAAAGAATACATTAGTAATACATCAACAGGATTCTTTTTGCCATATAGCCAGCTTTGCAGTTGGTGCATCGGATTGCTTAAAAGTCCTACGTTCTGCAGCTCTTCGATGGCAACTGCAGACTTAGCTGAGCAAAGGCCTGTGCACGGGCACCCTCACAGTCTAGCAGATCTCTCCCAATGGAATACCTCACCTGTTCGGAGAATGTAGCAATGTCAAATGCTACAGGACATGACTCTTCCTGGATGCTTTCCTTGAATTTCATATCTGACATACTGCTTCCTGCTCAATAGCGTTCAGAAAGTTGAAAGGTATACGGAAAGTTGAGACACCAGTTAGTCTTCCAAAGACTGCATAGTGCTTTGATGAAGCTTGTCATTTCTAGCACTGATTAGTTTCCCAGTTCTCCTGGACCTTGTGTTGCACAACAATAGCTGGGTTTGTTTAATAAATTCTGACCAAATGAGTTTCAGGTTGTGTGTGTGCTTTTCATGAAGAAATATCTACTTGAATACCTCATGTCTAGTTTAGCCTGAGCTAGAAAGCCTCCAGTGATGTTGAAATATCCTAATAACCATGATTTGTAGATAACAAAGCTCATGCCTATCTTCGCCTGTTGCTGTGCGTAATGCAGCAGAAGTTCTGGTACAGCAGCTGGTTCCTCAGTATGAACGCAGCATTGCTCACACTTTGCCCGAGGTAGAGGCTGAGTGGGGAAGTCTCTTGAAGACGGGAGAATAGTAACCTACTTTAGGTCCTTGAATGTGGGTTGTTTTTCTGGTTTTCATTTTTTATTATTGCTTATTGATGCCAGTGCACTGTCAGGTGACAGTGAGGAAAGAAAACCTTATGTTTACCCTGCTCTTCTTACATAATGGTAAGATCTTTAAATATGCATTTCCCAGCCAAATCTTTACTTTGAAGTCAGTCAAGACTGAAATGCCCAGCCTTATGACCCGTTACTTGTTCAGAAGGACAAAGCTAAGGTTATCCTTTCAAAAACAGACACTATCACCAGCTTGTGATGTTAGGCTTGGGTCAAATCCGATACAATGCTCAACACAAAGTTAGGAGCTGAATAAAGAGGAACAAGCTCTTTCAGAAATTACGTCTGTGTCTGTGGTGATGGTAGATTTTGGAATCTTTGTACAACAGAATTTATTAGAAACAAATTTCCAATTTATTTAAATTTATTTCCCTCTAATGTTTTTACAGCTTTTTTGTTTTTAATCTAAAACAAAAATACAATGGAGTATTTATTGTTTGTTTCTTGAAATTGTAACATAATTCTCACAAGCAAACAAGTAGGGTGGGTGGTTTGTGGTTTTGAGGGAAGGAGGAGAATTTTTTCCTTACATTTACAGTGTAAGGGCAGAAAAGAAAAGTACCCATGTACACAATTTTAACTTTAACCACAATGATTTCTACTGTCCACTGTGTGCATCGTTTTACCATCTGCATCTTATTAAGACTGTTCTTTGAGATTTATGGAAATAACTGAAATCCTTTAGCACAACAATACCTTTTCTAATGTTCACTACCATCTATACCAGCTAATATCTAGCTCCTGCTGAATTTAGTGATAATGAATTGAATAAAAGGGCACTCACCAACTTGGAAAAAATGAATCATGCCCACACTGATCTTGAGATTTTAGATATATGAATGTGCATATATAATGGCTACATACATGTGTGTATACTGTGTGCAGTGCAAGTATGCATAGACATATGCATGCGAGTGAATTAAATGTTACCATAAAGTTGTTTTGTGTTTCTGAAAAAAAATATATTTTTTGAAAAACTAAAAGAAAACTAAAAGAAGGCTTTTCCTTCTCTCTCTCTCTTTTTTTTTTTTTTTTTTTTTTTTTTTTTTAATGAACCTCTTATCTCCTTGCTATTGTTCCTGTCTATTCCAGGAATAGAAGAATCTGGTCTGTGTCATGGATAGGTATTTTATTCTGTTGTAAATGAGATTTTTAATGTTAAGTGAATGGCTTTTAATAATATATCTGAATTGTGTAAACCGTATTTTAAAATATTTCTTGAATAATCTTACCTGAGGTAGCTGGAGGTGGCATTTTGCTTTGTGTAGGAGAGTTGCTGGGATATGAGCACAAGTCAGTTCTTAAAAATAATTTTGAGTTTTTTCATCTTAAAGTTTTTTTTTTTCTTTTTTCCTGTCTTTAGAGATCAGGAGGGTACCAAAGAATGATTTCTAAGTGTTGTGCTCATTGTAAAAGTTCAGCTTCCTCCTACAAGATGTTGTTTTTATGACACAAAAGTGTGTCATAAAAAATTAACATTTACTTATAACAAGGAGATGTTTTTATTTCACTTAACATCTGTAGCAGATGTGAAATATGTAATTATTTTTGTAAAAGACTTCATAACTTTCACGATTCTTTTGTTTGCCACATCTTTCTTCTATTGGGCATTTTAGACAATTGATAAGCGTTATTCAGTGGCATATGGTCTGAGTCTGACGTGCTTTGAAAAGAGTACAGAGTACTAATAATGAGGATTCTGTGAAAATGGGAAAACCAGCACAACAGATATGCTTTGAGAAAATATGGGTTTTTAGCATCTTGAAACAATATATCACACTCAAAGGGACAGAATTGGGCTGCACAATCTGTTAGCTCATTCTTGTCCAATCTGGTCTCCTCCTTTCTTTTGGAGCCAGCATTGTCATCAACTTGCTGAATTATACTCTGACTGGAATGTATTTCAGGCACAGGGTAATGTATCTACTTAAATGGAATCCTATCTTTCTACAAAAGCTTTTTAAGTATAATAAATTTAAAATATAAAAAACGTTCTATTAGCTTAAAGTAAATGGTTCAACAGTTTACATATGTGCAGGAACAAAGAAAATTGACTACTTACTAGTTTGAGAAAAATCTAGCTTGTTCAAAGGTTAGAGTATAAAGGTAGGCATAAACTTTCTTTTTTATAATAAGTATTTTGCAGTAATATGAAAGTCTCGATTTGGTTTTCGAGAGTTTTTTATTAAAAGCTAGATACCTACTCAAGCTCATGTTAGAGGAATGCATGGGAGGTGTTTTTGTTTGTTCTTCAAGATATCTGTGGGAGGCAGCGTAGGCTGCTCAGCATGAGAGCAGTCCTGTCCATCTTTTCCTGGCATCCAGGGAAAATCCCTCCTTGCATTATTTGAGAATAAGTTCCCTGAACCAGTGTTGCATTTTTTTTTTAATAACTTAAAGTCAGTACGATTACATTTCCTTATAAATGTATTGTTTTTAAAATACTTAAGATAAAATGTGCTCTCTTTAATCTTTTATAGTTAGTGTTCAAAAAGATTAACAGTAATGAAATTGTAACAGTGTAGAAACATTAGATTTGTTTTATAGTCACATTGGTCTGTTTCTGATTAATAAAACTATTAATTATGCCAATATTTCTGAATAAAAAGTGATAATATTCTTACACTAAGCTGGCATAAGAAAGAGTTATATTTTTAAATAAAGTGTCATGAGACTTTTAAGCCTTGGCCTATGCCTATGGGTAAAAGAGTTGTGTTTATTACCTTGATTTATGTGCAAGTAAGGGGTCAGCTAAAAATGACTAGGATTCCCTGCTGCTAAAATGACAGGCTAGTAGCACACGTGCCAGGTCTCCTGCTAAGGGTCCGCTAGTTTTCCTGTGCTAAATTACACTGCTTTGCAGGTATGACTAACAGCACCACAGGCCACCGCTGTAATACAAGTCAGAGGAAGAAAAAAATAACCACTGCTGATTGTAAAAGTAAGAAGAACATCTTGGACTAAAATCCCAGCGGTGTGAATTTGGGATGTGTTATGCTGGAAACTGCATATCCAAAAGAAATATCTCAGGTTCTGCAGTGAAAAT
Source organism: Nothocercus julius (assembly GCA_013398735.1). NCBI lineage: Eukaryota > Metazoa > Chordata > Aves > Tinamiformes > Tinamidae > Nothocercus > Nothocercus julius. The sequence continues at coordinate 9,615,046 of VZSV01000006.1, read as the reverse complement.
AACGCTGTAAAAGTGCTTGGGCAGAAGGAGCAGCCTCAGCGCTGTAGGCTAACTGTGCAGAGACTTAGAGGCAGAGCTAGTCTGGTCGCTGGACTTTTATGGAAGATTAGGGAGTTTAGATTCATTATTTTCCTCCTATTAAATTCTGTTCATGTGGATAATTAAATAAAAAGTGTCATGTGAATGCTCTTGTTTTCTTCTGTTAAAGACATGACAATGATTAGGTGATAATTCTTGGTGGGAATGAGAAAACTTATTTCAGTAGGATGACATCTTTTGCCAATTTATGAGGGCAGAAATGGAGTGCATTGGAAATGAATGAATTCTCCACATCTTTTCATGGTATTTGCTTGTGCCGTTTACCACTTTTTCATCTTAATTCTCTGTTTGTCAAATGTATACACACAAATACTGATTCTCAAAGTGTCTATCGAAGCATAAGGAGAGTGTATAGTGCTAGTAACACTTCATAAATCTGTAGCAAAAAGCCTTTAGTAGGTTTGAGTTAGTAATGAATGTTGATGATCACAGATGTGGAGAAACAGAATACAAGTTTTCATTTTGTCTTGATTTTTTTTGTCTTAGAAGAAGAAATCTTTAAGATGGGTCATAATTCATGTTGTCTACACTAGTCACATATCTACATGCTGATTAGAGAAATCAAAGGTTTGCTGATTGTATCTAGATAGATAAACCTTATCTTTTAACATATCCTCCTTTCATTCAGTTCTTTTCTCTGTTTTACTTATATACTCCTAGTTTTCCTTTCCTAAAAATTTTATCCCATCTCTGTTTCTCAGTTCATTGGGTTTTTTTCTTTCCGTTTTGTTTCCCTTCAGTGTTTTACAGTCCCTTTTCACTCTTTTCTTCTGTAAGCCTCCTTTTCTCTTATGCGTGCCAGCTCTATTTAAACAACTAACCAGGCATATTTCATAATATATGATACTCAGCTGCCTAGATATTCCTGATACTATTGCACCGTTATGAGTGAAAATGAAGTTTAGGAGCTGCTATTAGTTCAAATTGTTTGGACCAAGATAAAACATTATCAGTAGCTTTGTAAATTTCTCTTTGTAAATTTTTCTTCTTCTATCAATTCTGATTTTGTTTGTTGATACCTCTTCCAAAAAAAAAAATTTTGAATTTTTTTAAAATTGCTTTACTTGCCAAAATTGATTGATTTACAAAATATGTAGGATTTATTTTTTGATCCTAAATTTAGAGTATTATTTTCTCAAGCTTTTTTTTTTTTTCTTTTTTAACCTTTTCAGGATTTTTTAAAAATATTTTTAAATGATGTGTACTGCTTGGTTTTAGTTATGTGAATAATTACATTGACTTTAAGGTTTGAAAATTATAAAACTTGAGGAAGTTAAATTCTGAGTATCGTAATTGCAACACGCGAGAGTCCTAGGTGGAAGATGACAGTATCACTTCAATGATCCAGGTATAATATCGCAATACTTTTAGAAAGTAAAACAGAGATGCAACTGAATACTCAACCCATATTCTGCAGTTACTCTGAGTGAATTTTTCTGCATTGCACCTCTTTCTGTAATTGTGCTTAGACCTTCTGTGTCTATTGTGAGCAATACTGCCATAAATATGCAGTATCATCATGCCACTGCTGGTGGCACCAGGAAACCACTATTAAGAGAAGGGGTTTGAAATTTCTGGGCTATAATTATATTAAAATAACATAAAATAGCCTTACAAAAAAAATAATATAACAAATATTGGGGGAGAAAAGTCACTAGGGAAGCGACAGAAGTTACAAAGCTCTAGTTCATTATTATTGAAGGTGTATTCACAGAGGTAGTCTGCAGTAATAAATGAGCTTATTATGGAATTTACTACACCAAGTCATAAGGAGTTACTGAGTAATCAGTAATATGAGGTTTACTTAAAAAAATAAAATAAATAATAATAATTAAAAAAACCTTCTTGCCTAAACTTTAAAAAGTTTTACCTTAAGACATCTACTGTGTGCTGGATTTCGCTATAAGAGTTGAGTCCATGAATTAAAAGATTGTGCTTGAAAAAATAATGAAATTAATCTGTATTTCAGCCTGTGAATAGGAAACTTTGTTGCTGGAACGTAATTGCAAAATTATCAAACTGAGGAACTGTATCTTTTTTCATAGACATTAGTGAGCCAAGTTTTTTTCACCACTGTTACTGATTGAAGGGATTTGCTATGTTTTTATACCAGTCCTAACCTTTTTGATACTAGGAGCTGCTTTAAACAAACACAGAGGAAAATGTATCGCATTTGTCTGATCTGTCAAAATATTTTCATCATTTTGAGTTCCGTATCTGTGCTACTAATACTGTCAATAAAATCATGGACATTTGGTATTTTCTTCCTCCCATCCCTAATATATTGCTTGACTTCTTGGGCTATAAATAGGCCATTAAGCGAATGGAGACTATGTTTGCCTCTGTCTGTGTAGACGGTATTGAACAAATTATGCTTGCTATAAAAACTAGGATAATAGCAGTCCTAAAAGATTAAAAAGTTCTGTGAAACCATTTTAAAGCATGTAACTGTTCTCTGTTACAGATGAATGACATTATCGTGACAGTTAGAGATTCAAATCTGAAGCTGACACTTGCTTTTGGAATAGGCATGCACCATGCGGGGTTGCATGAGAGGGACAGAAAAACCGTGGAAGAATTGTTTGTGAATTGCAAAATCCAGGTACATTTGTTCCTTGAATCCTTCCATAATGAGATTTACATGGAATTTTAAAAGTTGTGTTTTTGTTACATATACCTCATTAATCTTTCTTTCTGTTTTAGGTTCTTATTGCCACGAGTACATTAGCTTGGGGTGTCAATTTTCCAGCTCATTTAGTAATTGTTAAAGGAACAGAATATTATGATGGAAAAACAAGACGTTATGTGGATTATCCAATTACAGGTATTCATATAAATTATGAAAATGCACAGGTGCCAAAATGCATTTGAAGCTTATGCAAATGATCTGAATTACTTAGAAAGTGGTCCCTGAAAATAGCTAACTTAGAGGCTCTGGGCATTTTCTTTCTTTAATATAATTTGTTAGAGAATATAATGCTATGTGTGTTGAATATAGAGCCTATAGCAAATATAGACTTAGTCTGTAAAATAATGCTTCTGTTTTGAAAGTCCTTTTTCTTTCTAAAGTATGAGTATCCTCCAAAATATACATTAAACCATATTTAGCTACTTAGTAAGTTGCATAAAAGCAAGTTTTCACACAAGGTGTATTTTCATTTTTGAAATCTTTTTTTTATAATTAGGCTATTCTAAAATTCTGTTCCTATTTTGATACAGATTTTTAACAGCAAGCATCCCCATGCTTTGGAATTCAGCAGTTGAATCACATGCGTGTGAGAACACAGAATTTTTACACTTGACAGTAAACAAAAACAATATTAACTAGTGTAGTGTCTTCAGTGAAGTTAAAATGTAACCAATACTTGAAAACTCAGCCGTTAAATTAGGTATTTGAATTTCTGGTTTGATACAGATATTTATTGCTTCCTGCCTCCAGTCAACTCCATTTTTCATAAGCTGCTCTGCAGTGTTTTCAGCAAGCTTAAGAAAGTGAACCATGGAAGGACTTCTTTCAAAGTTCAGACAGGGAGAATATTTGTCTGGATGGTACTGAGCTTGAAGAATGAGGACAAGCTAAATTTATTCCAGGTTTCCTGCTCCGTTTTCCCTTTCTCTTTTCACAAGAGAAAGTTTATTATTAAATGATCTTCCATTACCCCAGAGATCTGTGTGCAGATCAGGGCAATGTAAACGTTATCTGTAGCGCAGATACAGATCTCGCATCCTTTTAACCAAGCGGTGTCCTTTGAGCAAGAGGAGTTTACTGATGGGGAAAAAAAAAAGCTCAAACTGAAAATGTTACAGGGGTTACTTACCCAAGTAACCCATTGTTGAGCTTAATTTAGTGGTTATTGCTCTACAGGAAGCTTGGGATCAATTGCCAGACCGACTCTCTTGTTTAAAGATGACCTGGGAGCTCAGCCATGCGCCCCTGCGTTTCGAGGCGCCGTGCGAGCAGTCTCCGTACCTCGCCGTTCGCCGCTGGAAGAGCAGCGGCTACAGACTTCCTTGCCGAACCAGGAGACGTAATAGGGAAAGAAACCAAGTCTGAATTTGCTTTGAGTTGGTTTTGCATTTGATGTTGAATCTATGGCACCATCAAAGAGCAACAGTCAGGAGTACAGATTATTTCAGGGGAAATAATCAGGGATTGTTTCAGAAGACACCAGAAACTGGATAAGCATTGGAGCATATTTTAGAAATGGCTGTGCAAGTACTCACAAGTGCATTAGGAAATTCTGATACTTTCAGTATTCTTTGCCGTTTTGATTTCACTTTATGTGTAGTCTTGAAATGGCTTGTGCTGTTGGGGCTTGTTTGATTCTTGCATATTATTCTTGTGCTTTGAGGGGAAAAAAACACCCTCTGCAATGGAAGCATTTGGATAATGTTGTCTGCTGCAATAGGAAATGCAGATTCCTTAGTTTATGAAGAAACATGTGGTGCGGTTTGCTTAGAGCAATTTTATTTTTAACTTGGTACAGAATATTTATGTATCTGGAAGTTCTGTGGAAAGATAATGCAGTTTTTCAGCGGCAATAAAATGAAATTTTAATGAGTTTCTTTCTGAAATGCTTCCAAATTTTCAAGACACTGCCTTTAATGTTGCCCCCAAATATGACGTCACTGTTCCATCTCGGTATGACTTGTTTTTTTCTTGCAGAAGTTACCTTTTTGTATCAAGGCTTTGGTTCTAAGGAGGCAGCAGATTGAATTATTCCAGTCTGTTCAGTAATTTGAAAATAAGGAAAAATCCTTCTCATAGTAAAGTCTGAGGTTTTCCAAAAGGCCCTTCTTTCAGTTACCAGGCATTTACTTGGCCAGTTGGATCATTTGTGACATTTCAAGAGTTTAGTCCAGTGATTGAAGGCAGCCAAGCCTTCAGTCCATAATGAAAATACTGATTTTGGATAACTACTTGGTGGACAGTGGCAACAACCATTTCCTCAACCCTTTTTGGTAAATTCATTTCCTGTATAGTATCATACGCTATTTAATTCACCGTACTACAACAGCAGAAAGCTGTTTCAGCAATCTACAGTGCACATATCTATTCAGAAGTATAATTTTCAAACTATTTTCATTTTACATTTAAACATCATTTCTAAATTAACAAAGTTAAGAAACCAATTTAAAAAAAAAAAATGTACAGCTTGTCTGTACACAAGTGAGCAAAAGTTTCAGGCTGTTTCTGGTACCACTGTCCATTGCTGTATCCCATTCTATAACGTCTGTCTTGTCCTTTCCCCAACCACAACACCCCTTTTTCCTCTAAAAACCTAACAAGTCATATATACGAAAAAGGCCTATTTAAGAAACTTTAATAATACCAAAAGTCAAGTACTTGAAAATTAGAAAATAACACAGAAATTGCCACTGTAGATTTCATGAGTTCTGTTTGTTACTCATATGATCTTTAATTACATAATCAAACAATGGAAGGATGTGAAATAAAAGGAGAGAAGAGGGAATTTATATTACATGTAGGCTTGGGTATTACTGTAGTGTCTTGAAGCGACCGAGAATATAGACTCTGCCAAAAAGAAGTTCATTGTAAATTTACCAAAGATGAGGAAAAAAAAAAAAGGATAGATGCGTCAAAACCAAGAGGGTTTACAAGACCACAGAAATATATATAAATATATATATATTATACAGAAATAAATGCATTTATTCTCTCTGGCAGATGTACTTCAGATGATGGGACGTGCTGGCAGACCACAGTTTGATGACCAAGGCAAAGCTGTAATTCTAGTTCATGATATTAAGAAAGACTTCTACAAAAAATTCCTTTATGAACCTTTCCCAGTGGAATCCAGGTAAACCTAATGAAACTATCAACAGTACAACCAATGAAGGACAGAGAAAAATTTAAGAGAATTCCCAGCCAAGTTATCTCCTAAATGTTTAGACATTTTCAAATTCATTTTCAAAATTCGTTTTCAAAAGAGGGATGGTCATTTTCCAAAACATATTATCCATCTTTATGCAGAAAAATCCTTCCAGGAGTCTTGAAACAATGTTCAGCTCTTTTGTCCATCCCTAATTAATACTGCTTCCCTGTCTCTCAGTTTTGTCTCAGACTTTTGAATGAGAGGACAAGCTGTTCTTCAAGGCCAGTATGTAGGACGACTATTAATGATCCTCACAACCATTTATTTTGTCAGGAAAGTAAAAATACTACCTTTTTGGAGCCCTCTTGAACTTAGCTAAACTTGTGTTTGCATAATGTAAGTTCTGCCTTGTTTTTAATATTTATAAAATACTTAGTTGTTCCATGAGGAACAGAACTAGTTATATCATTCTCCTATAGTCATGTGTTTCATGGAGAAATTCCTAGAAATCTAGTAAGGCATGAGCTTATTGAGAAAGCTTATTGAAAGCTTTTCTCAGTGTTGAAGAATTCACAATATTGTTCTCCCAGGGAAACTTCATCTCTCAACATGAGCGCTAATTTGACCTCTGTATGGTCATGGCATTTCTAGGAATTTGAGAGTGCTACCCACCTGTGAAGTCTAGTTCAAGTGAGCTGATGTATTTGAAGGCTGATTTCTGCAGTGCACTGATGGACATACGCAGTTTTTGCAAACAAAAATGTAGAGAAATACACTTCATTTCCTTAGGAAACCACACTTCTTTTAACATATAATTGCACTCAGAAAAAAAAGGCTGGAAATTGGACTTCTTCAGAATGATAGCTATCAAGTCAAAAGAGCAGGATGATTAAAATGTTGATGTTATGTCCAGACTGTGTGGCGCTGGCATAAAATAGGAAGTCGTGTTATTGATGAGTGGGGTTTCTAAATTAAGAAATCATATCTTCAGTGCCAAAATTGTAATCACACCTTGTTTCTCTTTCAAATACTATAAACGTTCTCCACTTATTGTAGCTCATTTTATGTGTATATATTTCCTGAAATCAGCAATTTTAATGAAGTGCATTTTACTATCAACGTAATAGTTGATGAACTGATATGTGAAGATTCACATATTATGGCAGTCTCATTAAATTCTCTATATTTTGTGATATGATTAACTTAGAGTCTGCATGATCTCCTTTATGATTATCAAAGGTATTTGAATTAAGAGCCTTCATAGGTTAAAAGAGAAACTCTGTGGGTTTTTTGGAGGGTTTGGAGGGACAAGGCAAAATCTGGGGGAAACAGTTTTGATGTAATTTTAATAGCCCTAAATTATTTGTCAAATCTTAGCTAAGCTATTGCCACTGTTTCATTTCCTGTTTGTCTTTCCATATGATTCACTAGTGAATTAAACCAGCATGATCATATGGTCAACATACAGTATTCAGAAGTTACCACTGAGTAGCTCCATCTGAATACATTACAGGAATGACATAAACTTGTGCATTCTTGGTCCAATCAAGAAATAATTGAAACTTCATTCCACTAGCATGTAAAGAATATGACTGACCTTGCAGGAACATCCCCTTTTCCTTCCCTCTCCTCCATCACCAGAATTAAAAAATATAAAATTTTCACATTAAAAGTAGTAAACCCTCTACTGCACAGCTCTGTGATTGTCAAGTTAGCTAAGTCTTCTCTCTTCCTGTTCTTCAGCTTGTTAGAAGTGCTGGCTGACCACTTGAATGCTGAAATTGCTGCTGGAACTATTACTTCCAAGCAGGATGCAATGGATTATATCACCTGGACTTACTTTTTCCGACGACTTATAATGAACCCAACGTGAGTATAAAATACAAATGTATTTTAATCCAAAGGTAACTTGAGGGTAGAGTTGATCCAAGGGTGATCCTCCGGCTACTGGAGCCTTAGCAGTCTCCAGTGCAGGAGCCTTACTGGCCCACACATGGGAGAATGTGTGTAGGCACATTTTTCTAATAACTTTTCTCTAAATATAAATGCATTTCTTGGCAGATAACTTACTTTACAATATCGTAACAACTATAAAATAGCATTATTGAGAAGGCTACATCAGCATCCCTAAAATAAAACTCTAGATTATCTCATTCCTTTAGGTACTATATTTATAATGTGTTACTCTTTCGGGTTTTTTCTTTTTTTTCTTTTTTTTTTTTTTTCTTTTTTAGCTACCACATTGATACGTTATGCCTGGTTTTCTATAGGAAATCTATTAAGAGCTGAATTTTCCTAATAAATGAGAGAATAGCTATCAGCTGTTCCTCTGTGATAAAGTTTACTTTCATTAGGGGATCCTGGTGGAACCATGTGTGCAATATTTTCAGTGATTGTTAGCATCCTGCCTAGCTCCAGCTGGTATCCAGAACTTTGTGAGCTGTTCCAGCAACATAGGCTGCCTTTGCCACAGCTTTGCTCTGGTAAATGGTATGGTGTGGACCATGTGACCATTCACCAACTGAAATAGCGTGGCAAATAAAGAATTAGGATTTTATAGCACTGTTTCACAATGTTGCATAAATAGCTTTTTGATATATTCCAGAGTGTCATATTTCTGAAATCGCATTAATCTCTGTAACATTTGGCTGTATTTTCAGCTGAGTTTTTTATGGATAACTGCTGTTGGAGCCTGCAGGTGATAAAAGCCAATTTTCTTAAACTTTGTTGTAGTCATCTTTAGTTTTGAATTCTGCATCTAGAATTCTAGTCCTGTTTGCTGAATCTCCTGCAAAACAGACTTTACATCTGATTTTCTTGAGGAAACAAAAATACACAGTGTTAGAATTTTAAATTTAAAAAAAAAGAAAAAAACTCTGGCTCCCCTGCTTTGTAACTGATAAAATAAGTTAATTTGTGTGGAAGGTGTTCCTGCCAGAGCATGACAAACAGATAAATTATGGTTTTGTCCATCTTAGTTAGATATGGGTAAGCTAAGTTTGTTTGTATTTACCCTTCTTCTCACCTCTTGTAATGCAAAAATTTGTTCATATGTGACTTTGGAATTTGGAGTATGATCAATACAAAAGCTATTGTTAAAAAGTTTGCCACAGCAGACACTATTCTTTTCTGGTATAAGTAATGTTATTTTAAAATGCATTGTTACTGAATTTAAATAATGTTGATTTGTCCTTGGCAAGCTTTGATCACGTAGTATGGTAGATACATTTTAAATATACAACACCGATCATAAAAGGAAGCGTAGAATATAGAAATGTAGTCACCTGATTTAATAGGCAAGCTCTCCCCACTATAAAAGAAGATTCCCAGCAGAGTAAAAAGTTGACATATTTACTGATGGTCCTTTTTTTCTTATCAATTTCTTTAATGTGCCATGTCATGGAAAGCTAAATTTGAAGTTATCACAATATCAACTGTTAAGCCATTCTGCTATTTTGGGAGGATTCTCTCAAGAGATTTAGGAATACAATGCTATTTCCTAATGGGAGGCAGGGTCTTTGTTGTGGGAGACAAGGTCAACAGGTGTTGACTAGTCACGTCCGTAGCAGCGGGAGAGGAACGCGCATCGAAACCGAATCTTTCATTGGAACGTTACACATGCAGGTTGGAACAACTCACAACTTGTGCTGCTTTCCCCAGGATCTCATCCACGCACGGGTACTTGGTGTTCCTACTATGCTCAGGCATGCAGAGAGGAAAATGAAGGACATTGTTGACTGTGTCTGAGAGGTCATTTGTAGTTACCAAGTGCAAATGCAATGGATGTGCTTGCTTTCCATTCTTCTGCATAATAGATTCTATTAAGTTTCATCCAAGGCTGCTAAACTAGCTTATCAGTAGAGTTCTGGGGCATACTACCTATGGTGTTTTCAGATTTCTTACAAGCTAAGGAGCGCTGATGTGGGCAGGCTTTAAGATATATCAAAGGAAAGCTGGACAATTTAAGAGGAGAAGTCAGTGACAATTAAGAGCACTTTATGTAAATAGCAATCTAGTGATGGAATATGCTATGCCATGGATGAGCATCCAGAATGTTTGATATTGCCAGGCAAGAATTATTTGAGGCCCTAAATAATACAAAATTATTTTTTTTATACAAGAGTAGAAGCAAAGTGGAAGTTAGTATTAGCTGATATGCTGTTCTTTATCATGTCCTGTCCCAATGCAATTTTATTGACATTTGCTGCATTATGAAACATTAACTACTTTCCAGACAGCAGGTGATCATACGTTACTGGTGAATAAGTCCCATATGCATGATTGATAAATTTCCTTGGGATTCATTGGGGTGAAAGGCATTGCACGGGATGCTGTAAATCCTCAAAATAATGGGCTTGGATAATATGCAGAAGATTTATATTTTCATTTATTTATGATTTTAGCTACTTATATATTAAAACTACATAAACAAATCTAAAACCATTCTGTTCTAGCAAGCTAGCGTCGTAAAATGTCTTATTGACTGCTATCAATTTATAGTATTTAAGTACTATTAATCTACCTTTTCTTGCTCTAAGTATCCAATTTTTTTATAAACATATAGTCATTAAGAAAGCTTTTCTGGCATGTCTGAGATTATAATTTGGTAGACTTTAATAATGGCTCTTTAAAAGGTCTTGTTAAAAATCTTTGCATGTTCCAATACTTATTTCATCAAACCATTTTAATTTCCCTGTCTGTTGAATCTCTATCTCCTGGCATCTGTGAAATGCATTTTGACTGTATAGATAACAAAGATGATTGAGCTGGCAATTTGGAGGCTAACGTATCTGAGTCTTAGTTTTATTCAGAGTAATTCAGAGTATTCAGAGTTTTACTCATACTGAATAACCATGATGTTCAAGCTGTGGTGTACAAACAAGAGGGGAGTTCCACATAAAATTGTCTATTACAGTGTATCAGTCTCAGTATCCAGAATATCTGCCTTCTTCATTCCCTCCCTCCAAAGAAATTGTTCCTAAATGTTGTAGAGGTTTTGAATTTGCACTGTAAGCAAAGATTCTGTGCTACGACAGTCAAGTACTACAACACCCTTTTCCAAATACACCTTTAGCGAGTATATTACCTGCTTAGTCCATACCGTTTTTAAAGACAGATCAACTAAGTTCAGTGGAAGGGGCTGTTTTGAGTGTTGTCTATCACACATCTAGCAGACTGAAGCCTTGGGCAGATCTGCTTTCCTTGAAAGAAAATTCCTTGACTGTTTCCTTGACTTTTGCCCATATAAAGCATTATAACCCACAACTTTCTGCAGAAGAGAAATGACTATGGGAAGCATTTTCTGTAAATCAGGTTATGATGTTTTCCAGATACTTAGGCAGTAAAAGAGAAATAACCATTTACAGCATATGTAAAACTAAGCAGAATCAGCTTTCACTTGGAATGCTAAATTTTGGATAATCTGAGAGTACGCATCACATCACTGTTGAAATGTGTGCAGTTTTATGTATTTATACGTGTACATGCTCACGCAAAATTAGCTTTCTATGTAAATTGTTTTTGAATACCTGATAAATTTTGTTTTGTTAAATTAATCCTGAGAATCATTCTTAAGCTTTTCCACTTGTCAGTTGCACGAAGCTTGCTGGAGTGAAAAAATAATGTATCGTAAATTATAATTAAATAGAATTATCTCTGACTGATACTCTAATTATCACTAATCATACACTTGTATTTTACTTTAAATTTCTCAGTATGATTTATTGAGCATGTCTAATCTGAGGGCCACAGATACGATGAACAGACAGGAGCATCCCTCGTAAGAGGAGACACGGAAAGAGATGGGACTGTTCAACCTGGAGAAGACAAAATTTGGGGGAATCTGATCAGTGTGTATGATTATTCAGTGGGAGGGTGTAAAAAAGAAGGAGCAAGGCCCTTTCTTCTCAGTGTCCAATGATAAGATGAGAGGCAGTGGGCCAATGCAGGAAATACCACCTGAATATAACAAATCATTTATTGCAAGGGTGGTTGAACACAGAACAGGCTGCTTAGAGGGGTTGTGAGGTCTCCGTCCGTAGAGGTAATCAGAAACCCAACTGGACGTGGCCATTGGCAGCCTGGACTAGGGGACTCTTCCCTGAGCCAAAGGTTGGACTAGATGTGCCCACAGTTCCCTTCTTATCTCAAATGCTCTGTGAATCAGGGAAAAATAATTACAATTATTACCTGCATTGAGGTAACAGTGTTGTCCAGTAGTGACAGAGTAATATGTATATATTTCAGTGACAAAATCACATTTATTCAGAGTTTTAGTGCTAGTTTGGAATCATATCAGAAAGAGGATTACTGAGAAAAATTTAATTAACTAATGATGATTAACTAAGATAAGGATATGGGGGAAAAAATTGGCAGTAACTAATAACAGATTAGAAAGTGAGGGTGTATTACACTGCAGTAATTATTGATATCCATGCTCTGAGGTGGTAAACAGATATTCTCAGGATACATTTATTTAGATCTTTTAGGGTTGCATTTAAATCTGTGTGAATATCTGTATTTCCCTTCACAGCTATATGCATTAATTTAATTTCAAGGATTTCATTACAGGAGCTTGGGGTTTTGTTTGTTTGTTGTTGGTTGGTTGGTTCGTTAGGATCGCAGTGATATAAAAGGCACAAAAATATCATTCATGAAATGCTTTTATCACATTATTCACATGAACAAAGTTCTCTCAGGCTGGGAAGTCGCAGACCGCTGGGTATTTGATCAGCCTCCAAAGGCCGAGCCTGCTGCCGCCTTCCGAGGGTCTATGTCCCAAGACCCCACTCAGAAAGCCAATTCACATGGTCATCCTCCTGCTCCTGGGTATGAGTTGCCTGTGCAGATCATCTCTTGGCGTTTATCATAGGGAAAATAAAGAGCCAATCAATAGGCAACAAATTTACACTTTGGCTGTTACCTCTGATTTCTCATGGAAACATATTTTATGAGGAATAGTCTCCTGTAAATATTTGAACTAGGAATATTGATGGGGTGGCAAATGCCTTCCTGATACCAGAGAAACTGGATTCACTTCTCTTGCTTTTCTTTCCTAAATATAGCGAAATACTAAAAAACAACTAAAGCCAATTACGTAATCTATCAAGTGATTTCTCGTACATGGCGTTAGCAAATACACAAATTCAAGAAAGTAATGGTTTAAATGTGTAAAAATACAGATAACGGATTAGTCCGCAGCCTTTGTGCATGCTCTGATGCCTTAGCGAGCCTGTCTCGGGCTCCGGGCCAGGTGAGCAGCGCCTCACCCGGAGGAGGGAGCTGGGACGCTGCTCCGCGGCCCGCGGGCTCCGGAGCCCGCGAGCGGTGCCGTGCTCAGGCCCAGCCGCAGCGCGTCGGGACATGCAGCTGCAAGCTTACGAACGCCACGCAACTTAGGGTTGCAGTAAGGCAACTTCCAAAACTGACCTCATGTGCTTCTCCCATGCCTGTGCACCGCAAAATTCTGCTTTCAGAATTGTGAATTCCTCAGAAAGGGCGGCTTCTTGTTATCAAGTTATGCTGAATAATGCTATAGATTTATCTTTTTGTCCATTTGTTTCAAAATTCCTCCCAGCTAGCTCGCAATTTTTTTTTCTTTTAATATTTTAGCTGACTCTGCCACTGATTTTCATTATGTGTGTCACTATTACTACCGTATAATCTGAACATAAAAAACATGGGGCGGTAACAAATGACTTCACAGCATTGACAGTTATAGCGAGACCATTTCAAGGCCAATGAAAAATTTCCCAGAGAGATCTCAGGTCAGGTTTACATAAGCTAAACAGGAAATGATTGCCACCATTCACATTAAATCCTAAATGTTTTGTGTAACTTCATCTACATTTTATGTTCCCGCACGTCTCTCTATCTTTCTCAGCTGATGAAATTCCACACTTCCTTAGATTAGAGAAATAAGTTCATGTTTCATGGTTTGTTGTCCTTGCTAAGCTCTGCAAGACTGGGGATTTAAAAGATCTTATTTTAAAGACAATAAAAAGTTCCTTCAGTTTTTCGATTGTTTAAATTTTATGTACTTTGTAAAATTTTACGATACCTAGGGGTTTGTTATTGCTTTTTCCCAATGGACTACTAATGGAAGTTAGCCTGTCTAGCCCATGTGCTAGATGCTGTTAGGATAAAACTGCCTTTGACTTTCACACCTCTCAGGGGACGAGTAATTGTTGTGTTCAAACAGCCTGTAATTGTGATCCCGCTGGCTTTCGCAGTACGCTTCTGGCTATTAGAATCATTAAACAACTCAGCACCTGTTAACAGCATTGTAAATATTCAACCCTGCTTGTGTGCAGGTTGAGTCCAATATAGGCGAAGGCTTACGGAGCCCAGCTTCATAAATTAGAGCTTCTGACAAGTCAATTATTGTGAAACTGGGCTTCACTGTGAAATAAATGAAATGGTGTGCTGATAAAAAGGTAGGCTGTCTGTTTATAGCGAGGGGAAAATAATGACTAGATGATTCAATGCAGTGAGCATGAAACTGCATTGTTTTTATTCTTTATCTGTAATTAAGTAGTTAGGTAATATAGCTTCACAGGAGAACTCACATACACAGTGGTTTTTATACTCGGAGCAAGCCAACTTGCAAATTCAACTTGCATTTATGTTTATACGTTCAAATATTGTCTCATCTCACAATACTTCTGCTCTCACTGAAGGTTTTAACATAGTCTTTCTAGATGAATGGCTTTGCTTTTTATAAGCGGGAAATGTGCTAAGTGACCAAGAAGCTCCAGTGGGTGTGCTCAAAATTATATTTATCCCATTAGAGGTACTAGTTACGACACACTGCTTGGACACACTGCTTATCCCTTGTCTCCAGATGTCAATTTGAGATTTTTGTTCATACTGTTTTCTTTGCACTGAGCTATTAGCTATTTACACAGCTGATAATACTTTACCAAAAATCAGCAAATTTGAAATACATACAATTTTTAAAAGGCATCATAATGCCTTTATGATGACATGTTCCATGTGAAATACTGTAGATTAGGTAAACCTGCGAGAAATTGACTTACTGCCTCAAAATTACAATCTCAAAAACAAATTTCAAAATATAGTTGATATCTTTTCATTTGTTTTGTCAGTATTCAGCATCAGTTTTGTTGTACTGCAGATAGTCGTGCAGAAATGATACGATGCAAGGCTGAATACTGTGGCAATAAAGTGCCTTAATTAGAATGATTTCAGTAGTGTTATATTCAATTTAGAGAAAAACACTAATGAATCATTAGTGGTTTAGATGTATAAAATAGATTTTCTGTTTGCATCCTTAAGCAATTTATGTAGTTAATTTGCTGGAATTATTTTCAGAAGGCAAGCAAATTGTTACAAAATAATTACTACTAATAAACAGAATCTAAATGTGTTGGGTGCTAAAATATCAGGCAAATAAAAGGTACAGATGGAAATGTTGACCATTTTTTTATCATTACTATATTAATTCAGTATATTTAAAAGCTGACTATCCATATATGAAAATTAAGCTGCTGAAAACAGTATTAGAATATTTCTTCTGCAAATGTTTCCTTTGGATAAGGCTGAAAATGTGTGGCCGTGTGCTTGATAAAACTTTTTAGTCAATACATATTGTTTGTTGTTTTGTTTTTGTTTGGAGAACAGCTATTTTGATTATTTGAGATAATTTTAATGTGAACCCATATAAAATATCACAGGACTGAACACTTCTCAACATTACTCAAGTATAAGTGAAAATTCGAAGCATGTGGGAATTAAACCCATAATTTGGGATTAATAACAAGGGAATAAAAATCTAGAAATAACTGCAAATATTTAGCACATTGGGGTTTTTTGTGTGTGGTTTTTTTTTTTTTTTTTTGGTTATTCTGTTGCTATTAAAAACATTAGATGAAGCAATGCTAAAGCTGTTTAAGAAAAAAATACCGAAAATCAGTTTCTGTTAATAAAGGGTCACTGAATGGTGCTGCTTTTAGTATTTTAAACACAATTTTGTCTTTTGAAATGTGCTAGCTACAACAGTACAGTAATGAAAGCAGAATTAAATCACAGAGAATGGGAATTTAAATATAACATCAAAAACTGAGCAAATTGTATAAACTTCTTTTTATTTTTCCGTCAGCGATCACATTTCAGCTCTTCCTAAAAGAGATATCTAAAACAGGCCAGGTGAATAGTATTCTGCCAGTGCCTGTTTCTCCTCTTTGGGAGTTCAGCTGATTTAACTCGGGGGTAGATGTAGCTGTGTAAAATCAGCTGAGATACGAGTCTCAGCACAAGGCTGTGCAGTCGGTTGTTCACCTGCACAAAATAAGTGATTAAACTGCTGACAGGAACTGATCTTTGTGAGGACGTGTGGTATTATTTCCAGTGGGGATGTGGAATATGTTGCTGTAACAGCAGGAAATTTCAGGAAAGCAGATATAGTGTGAATAAAGAAGCATTTTTAATTGCAGCAACAATCCTTTTTTTACTGTGCTTTTTAATACTTTGATAAATCATTGATCGTTTCTGTTTGAACGGTACTTTGAAATTCCGTGATTTCATTGTACCATTTGAATTTGGAATTTAAAAAAAATAAAAATTTCTAGGCCTGCTTATTTTTTCTTTACTGTGTGTTGTGCGTAATTATTACTTGGTGGCTTTGATGAATTTAATACTCAAGTTCTTCAGTTTTTATCTAAAGTTTTTTTAGGCAAAATCTCCCCCTGAAATTCAGTTAGTTTGTGTGAATAAATACTTCATAATTCAGCTTGAATTCTACAGTTAAGGAAATTTCAGTCATTGTTTTTTTCTATATACAAGTGTAACCAAATATTTTGGCACTCTTTATAAATGTCGTTCCTTGATTTTGGGCCTCTTTCTAAACATTATTCCGCAGCGCAGTCAACGGCACTAACTTGTTACTAGATAATAGCGCAGTAATTTACCTAAATAAAAACACACAGAGTATACACATTGCCAAATGCTATGTCTTTTTTAGTAATATTAACTTTAAGAATAAAATGACTGTGAGTATAATAATGAATATCAGCATTTGGGTGGTGTAGTTTTACTCTCTCAGGAGATGTCACTGTATGCCTAGGTTTTATTTTCATCACACAAGAATGTAAGGACGCTTGCTATCCTTGGTGGGGTCTCTTCCGTTCTCTTGAAGCTAACAGTCCTGGTATTTGTGTTAGTATTGCTTATTCACTTTCATACTTATATAATCAGGAAAATATTCCAGCTCACAAAGTGTATGTCCAGTTCTGTTTGAATCAGCATTACTATTTATAGATAAACCCTCATCTTTCCATATGTACATGCTAGGGTTATTTTGGCTATTCCCACAACCCACTTAAGAATCATGGATTTCTTTTTAGACTATATAAGGGAAGAGTTCTGCATTTAATCCCTTAATGTGGATATTTGCTCTTCCATGTGTGTGCGTGTGCGTATGTATAAAAATTTTCGGTGTCACAAGTATTCATGTAATGTATCTGTTTTCAATTTCTGTAGTTACTATAACTTGGATGATGTGAGCCACGACACTATGAATAAGTACCTCTCGAGCCTTGTGGAGAGATCCCTCTTTGATCTGGAATGCTCCTACTGTATTGAAATTGGGGAGGTAAGAGCAACCCGTGCCTCACAAGTAGAGGGAACAGTGGGATACGGGCTCCTGATTTTAGATACTAAAGTTTATCCGTGAAAACATTTGTAAGACTTATGTTGACAACTGAGCTTTTTCTCATCAGGTTTACAGCTTGAGTGCAATTTTGATGCTAGATCATTTTTGCTATTCTCTCTTATAAACTACTCTTAAAATATTTTGCAGTTACTTTTGGAACCATGTATATTTGATTCCTCTTCTAACAGGATAATCGCAGCATTGAACCTTTGACATATGGCCGCATTGCTTCCTATTACTATTTGAAGCATCCAACAATTGGGATGTTCAAAGACCAGTTGAAACCTGAAAACAACATTGAAGAATTGCTCTTAATTCTGACAGTAAGTGATCATATTTTCACAATTTAAACAGCTGTAACTTATAACTATTAAAGATATGTGCAAACGTATGAAGGACCACCCTGAAATTTAAAAAGCCTTTCTTCACTGACCTGTAATTTCAGCTTTTGTTGTTCTGAATAAGGTAATTGAATCATTTTTCCTGTTTCAGTACTTCAAAATTATTCTATATACCTGTCTATATGACTTCTTTTTGCATTTACAATCTTCTTTTTTCTACAAAAATCTGATAGGATTTTTTTTCTAACTCTGAATAAAACTAAAAAGCCAGAATAAAGTTTATCACATATCAATGTTTTAAAACTGTCCCAGTGCCATCACTTTGCACTGGGACTATCTAGAAGATAGAGCAGCTTTAACAGGTAGAAGAGATGCAAGAGGAAGACCCATTTCCTGATATGTCTTCCTTTTTTTCCCCCTTCTAGCCACTTTGTGATACTTGAGTTTATCAACTGCAATAGTCCATGCTCATACAGTTAGTCTAGTGGCTTTTAGAAGAGAAGTGTGTGCAAGGTAGAAGATTTCAGCGTACAAATCCAGACACAGTGTGTACAATTCAACATGGTAGTATTGCATGTCATCATAACAGTTTCAAATTTTACTCCTTTCTAAAATATTTATATACTTACAAAATCTTTTGGTTGTTCCCCTTGTGCACACAAATATTTGGAAGGAAGCAGCACCTTCCAAGTGCAAATTCTATGAAATAAAATTCAGTGTATTGAATTAAAATTGGTATTCAACCACAATTCCAGTATATGCTGCATGTAAAATAACTGAAATTAAAAATAATAATATAAATTTGACCATGCAAGGTG
Source organism: Nothocercus julius (assembly GCA_013398735.1). Lineage (NCBI taxonomy): Eukaryota > Metazoa > Chordata > Aves > Tinamiformes > Tinamidae > Nothocercus > Nothocercus julius. Next base: position 9,596,280 of record VZSV01000006.1, on the reverse strand, counting down.
AGAGCCTTCTCCAGCTCTTGTCCCTTTAAAATATCCTCTTCTCTCTAGAGAAAATCTTTTCCACCTAGAAACTACAGAAATTCTTTTCAGACAGATTTGGATAGGGAGTGCTGAGAACAAGGTTAGAAGAGATAGAGGGACATTTCATGCCCCCATGTAGAGTTAGTGAGCAGCAAAGGGCAGAGATATGATCTAAGCAGAACTTAGTATTGTCAGGCTCTATTAAAGAGCTTATAGTCTTGAAATGGAAAGGTAAATGGAAAATATTTCTTTTGTAGACAAAACCTAGGACCCTAGTGGTGAGCAGAGATTGCAAACTTTAGAATGCTTTTATTTTCTTTTAATTCTTTATATTTTTTACTGAAATTCACACTGTTGCAAGTGGTCCATTTAGTCCATTTACAGTCTTAAAAACAATAAGACTGAAATTAGCTAGGGGCCAAGATTTCCAAGTATGTCAGTATGAAAAGGGTGTATGAAGGGTAGATGCCATTACAGCTGACAAGTTTTCCTTGTTTTTTATGCAGATATTGGTTTTCATCATTACTACTGAAATTACTATTCCATCTTGTTAAACTTGCAAATTGAAAGTTTTTCTCAATCTGATGCAGCATTGAAAAGAATAGGCGTTTCAACAGTTATTTCCAAGGATTTTTTTTTTTTCCTCCTAAACACTGTGAATTAATGAGTTTTGTAATTACGGCAGTTGCTTCACACCTCTATTGTTAACCAATGACATTACATCTGCCTTGCTCCACTGGTGCCCTCCTCCTACTTATTGAAGCATTTAGCAGTTTTGGCAATAGGGAATTACATGGCATGGGGTAAGTAGTCTAATTAGGTATAAGTGAAAATCCTGAGGGAAAAGGATATTTAAAAAGTAATTTGAAGAATCTCTTAATGATGCTGGAACTGAAAGCTGTAGCCTATAGGAGAAAAGGTCTGTTATCATTACACAACATGATTATAATTGTGACTATTCTGCTAATTACTCAGTTTTAAAGATTTGACTTTTGGACTGTGCTATTTGGAAATAACTATCCAAAACACTTCTTAAATGCAGTTACAGGATTTTGTGGATATGCCACATGGTTTTTTTGTTGTTGTTGTTCATAATTGTCCAAGCCTTTAGACTATGACCGCTTGGTCTGCTATATGTAAGAAAGGCAGAAACATACAATTGTAACAACGAAAATCCCAACATTTAGGGTTTGAAATAGGTTTGTTCCATTTTTTTTTTATCAAATAATCCACATGTACCTTGAGAAAGAGCAAAAGGTTGTTTAAAAAATGTGAGGGAAAAAAAAAAAGGCAGTGTTGTATTTTAGAAATCAGAAAATTATGATTATAATAAAAGTTTTAAATCTGAGTTTGATTAAGGGATTTTGAATTTCAGAAAGTCACTTGACAGCAAGATTTGCCTCGGTGGTCAGGATAGTTCATTCATAATCCCCCAGTACCCGTTCTTTTCTCTGACTTTGCTTTATCTTTCCATTTGGTCATCTGCTAGCAGTTTGCAGAGGTCAGAGGGATTTTTCCAATATGGTTAATGGGATGATGTAACGATTTCATGAACAGGAACGTAACACGTCCGAACATGTCCACAATCTCATCATGTTAAATATATGCAATAATAAGTGGTACTAATAGGTAAGGTGCGGTTCCCTTGTGGTTTGCCTTCCACTCTCAGTAAATCTGCTCTAGAGTTGTCTAATCTATCTTGAGTTTGCAGTTAGCAGGTGAAGTTAGATTATTGGGCTGGTATGCGTATACATTTTTCTGAGAAAAAATGTTTGAAGCTTTTCCATAGGACTTTGCTTTAACTTTTCTTAGCCATGTTTCAGAAAATAGTAATCCGGATGAGTTTAATCATTGTTCGGTTATGATATTTCTTGTATTAAGAATTATTGATGAGAAACCGTTAGTGAATAATTATTGACTAATTAAGGCTAAAAATCCCCTGAAGAGGTATCTGAAGACCATCTGCTTTTATTCTGCAAGTTGGATGCAGAGGAGAAAAAGGTCTAGGTGAAAAACCCTGTGTCCACATACCTCTTCCCTATATTTGTATCTGATGCTTGACATGGTTTTGTTTTAGTGACTTGTATCAGAATAAGTATTTTGGACCTCAGCAGAAAATGTGGCACTGCTGAAGGAGAAGATTTGGAAGGAGGTTCACATAACATCCTGGAATCAAAATATCCTAGATATATAAATAACAGAAGAGTAGATTTAAACCTTAAACAGATTTAAACCTTATCTGTCTTTAAGTATCTGCTAGGTATTCATACTAGCTGATTCTGGGAAACTGAACTAACTTACAGCTTTATTTTCTGCTCATCCTCATTGGCACATCTTCTTTTAACCAGGCAAGTGTGTGTTTGGGAATACTTGCACACACAGTTTAAAATAATTTTATTTCCTAAGCAGATTTCTGTCTATAAGTCGTTGTTTCAGACTGCATCTTAGGGAACCATCAAGGAGGGACTATTTACAACTGGTTTGCATTTAGACACCAGAAAAGGAGAAATTAATAAGTTATTAAAATAGTGTCTAAAAACAAGCTAATGTGAATTTTTTTTTTATGCAAGACTTTCTCAGCAAGCATAGTAGAAATATTGCTATGTTACTGGCAAATTAAAAAAAAAAAAAAAAAAAAGGCCGTTTTTTGCTTCCTTTAAGATATTACAGAAAACTTTTTCTGTTCTATAAGCCATTTCATTAAAAAATCAGGTCAGTTTTACTAAGACAGCCCTTTTCAAGTCTACATTTATTGGTGTAATTTCAGAGTTTAGTTTAGAATGGAATAAAGATGTCGTATGATTTTCTTCAAGGCATAAAAGAATAGCAAGATTATATTCATTACGTTACTCTTGTAAAATGCCATTTCATTGTCAAGAACAGAAGTCCTTCATTATATAAACTTAATATTAAATGAATAAGACAATGATGTTACATTCTGAGCTTTCAAAGGCTTGCAGAGTTGTTTTCACATGTATGCAGGTGCCTTCTCAGTAGTTTGAGCATGACTGCTGTGGCCACAGACTAAGTACAGATTGGCCTCAGGTACTACCCACTGACCGCTTGATAATAGGAGAAAAATGTTACCTTGTCTCTTACCATTAAATCTTTTCTTCACAGTAAATCCACACCTTGGATTGCTTAAGTGCATAAATTTAATCCTAAATATGGGAATTTACAGGACCATTTTGTTTTATACAGCCTCTATTATATGTATTTAGCCTTTGTGCTTCAGTTCCCAGTTGGAATAAGGTTTATTTAATGAAATGGTTTAAATTTGAAAATTGTATTCAGGTTCATGAAAATAAAACAAAATGCTGCAATGCTTTTTTTATGGTGTCCAAATTTCATTAGGCATTTCCAGTATGTTCCAAATATCACTAAAACATTACATGCATGAAATTTGGCTCAATTTCTCTCTAGTCCCAGTAGATGGAGCAGTCCTGAATGCAAGTCTTGCTGTAGTACTTGAATATAGTCATTTTCTCTAACAAGATAACACGATTCTTTCTCTCTTTTTTTTTTTGTTGTTGTTGTTAGTTTGAAAGTGTGTGATGCAATCTGCCTTCCCAAAAAAGCACCACTAGTACCCACTACGGATAGCTACCTGAACATAGTTTTAATTCTTTAATTTTTAGGGCATGAATAAAAAAAAAATTAAGTTTGAAAACAGAAAATATAAAGCCCTGATAACTCCAATACACACTGACTTTCTAATCTCTGAATAAATATTTCCTCTGATCCACTATTCAACTTTTGTGAAAGGAATCAATACTCAGACAAGTGAAAATAAAACCTATTCTAAAGTTGCAGTTAAAGGTTGCCACCATGTATTTTCCAGAAGGAAGGCCATAAGACAAGAACGGTTATCTTGGAATTTCCATTACTATAGTATCTGTAATTTCTTTTGTTGTTGTTGTTGTTTTGCTTTTACTGCAGTCCAGCATTCAGGGTAAAAAACTTGTGAAGGTGCAGATCGCTGTGCCAGTGGAAGCCGGTAGCCTCGGGCTATCTGCACATTACAAACCGCTGCTTCAGTAACTCTTCCTGCCAGAAACGTGGAGAAATAAATTCCATTATGGGGAGCCACAGGGGCAGCTCTAGCAGCAGCGGCGCGCTCCCCTTACCCGTGTGAGCTCTTTGGAGGAGGCAGGAAGCTCTTACGCCTGCCTCTGCTCGCCCAGGTAGGAGTGCGAGGCTCCCCCTCGTACGTACAGATGTGAACACTGGCTGCCAGCTGCGGCAAATCGATGCTTGTCCTTGGTGTGTAGGCTGCTACAGCAAGTTCAGCGACAGCACGCTCGCTTTTTAGCTGGCTCCTTAAAGCTGCAGGCAATTCACCCACACACCATCTTTTATTTTTTTCAGCACGGCCGCCTTTCTGCGTACCACCTGCTGACTACTGTTTAAAAGCAGAGAAAGGTTTTTCCCTGGCAGCAGAGAAGTTTTTGCTCTGAACTGTAACACTATTAGTAGACAATGTCCCATTTGACACCATGTTCTCAGATCAGAACTGAAGTTTCAGGGTAAGGATTGGTTTGGCTGATACAATTACATCATACAATACTGGTACCCAGTATATATTGTGCCTTTAGCACAGCAATTAAAAAAAAAAAAAAAAAAAAAGGAAAAAAGGACATAAGAGGATTACTGATTAATTCTTATTGAAGTATCTGACGCTCACATTTTCCCTATTTACATTTAGATTTTTTTTCTGTCATGCCTTTCATTTTTTTGTGAGTGAACCTCACTAGCTTCAGATGGTTAAGTTTTATTTTAAATGTTGATATTACGCTTTATTACAGGTGAACTTTTAAGAAATCAGTATTTTTTTTCATGGAAATCCTAATACTGACAATCTACTTCAGTTTACACTTACTTTACCAGTTCCTACTACTATAATTTAGAAGAAATTGTGCAGGAGTGTTTAACTTTTCTTAGCATTTGGAAAATTTATCTTAGAATATCTTAGAAAATCTGGTACAATATAGTAAACTTGCTTTGAGACAACAGTTGCAGATCTTCTTCAGCTCTGCAGCTCTTTTGAGCAGAAGGTCAATGCTTCTGTGCTGGAATATATATGTGTGTGTGTGTGTGTGTGTGTGTATATTTATGTATATGTGTGTGTATACATATATACATACATATATAAAATCAATTCATTACTGTTTCTCAGTCTGATGTGTTGTTACTATCCTAACAACATTGCCAGAGTACAGAATGTGATCCTTTTTCAAATGGAGTGACCATTTCATATTAATAGGTGTGGACTCCCTAAATCTGTTCCACCATTAATCTCTTTAAATTACACACAAGTTAAAGAATGTGGGCCAGACCTCAGCTTATGTTGGAATCATTCCGTGTGGAAAAATATGAAATTATGCACATTTATTAATTTTACCTGGGATGTTACTCAAATGCAGCCTTCATTAAATTGTAGCAGGGATTTGCCCTATTTGCCATGGAAGAGTCAAATCAGTTTCCACCAGTCTGCCTGGGGTTGCCATCATCCCACCTTCCCACTCTCTTTCCATTCTTTCTTCCAATGGAAAAGCTTAGGAAAGCAGCCAAGACTATTCAACTACTAGTCTTCAGAAAGAGAAAATATCTCAAGTCTACCCACTACACTTTAGAGGTTGGGAAAATAGCTGAATTCCCTCTCACAATTGGTCTCTTAAATCCTTGTCTTGCCAAGGTGAGGGCATACCACTGTATTTGCTTATATCTGTTTAGTATATGTGTGTATATTTACAAAATATTCTTAGGTACAACTGCACACAATATTAAGAAATTTAATCTTAAAAATCTTAAATCCTCGCACAACACGCTGCAGGTTAATGAGATGAGTTCAGACTGTCTTATTATTTGCTTAAGGCAGCAAGCAGAAGTAAACAACATGAGGTGCGGATAATAGATTTTTTTTTTCTTTTGTATATGATTGTCTTAATATTTACTATATGTGGTCATATAAGGTGCTAATTGTGAATACTTCTTTAGCTACAAGAATGCGTGTTTGCTTTCTCTTGATTCACACAGAACAGATGGATGCTTGACTGCCTGCTAATCCACAGCTGGAATGGTTTCAGCGGTTTCCACGTTGCTGGGTTAGAGTGGCTTTTCTAGTGGACTGAGAGGGCAGCAGGAGAGGGATATCATTATTCATCAGTATCCCAGTGGGATCGCTGCCAGCAGAGATTAATTTTTTCTGTTATGCTTGTAAAACAAGCTCAGGTGGAGTCTCTAATCCTCAGGGCACGGGTGGCAGATCAAGGAAGATGCTACAAAGCTAGTTAATTTTCAGATTCTAGGGGAAACAGAAGCTCTGTTAGATGTATAAATACATGATTGCAAATTTAAGTAGCTCAAATCCAAATGGGATCTTCCCAGACATCTGGTACTGAAAATCTCTTGTTTTCTTTGTCTTTTAATGGAAGTTCTTGAAACTTTACAGCAGAGCCAAAATCCACGCAAGTCATTTAATAGTCAATTATCCTTCCTTACATTTTCTGGTAAATGTGGCTCTTAATATTTATTTTGTATGCATTGCATATTGACAGGTAGAAAAGACACGATATGAGTCTGTGTGAGAACACCGACTTTACGGCATTCAGACAAATTCTCCTACAGTGAACATCATCAAGGAAAATTATCATTGGCCATACAAAGTGGTTAGATCCACTGTGGTAATACACAGTATTCAGTCCGTTCAGGCAAAGGGATGTTCTCTTAGGATCCAGTGTGGTGCAAGAGCATTTTTGATATGTCATGCACTTTATTAGAACTCTGGTTCTTCATAGCTAAGGTGTTGATAGACCTTCCTCAAATCAAGCACACCAAACTGTTGACATATTTTCTATACAAACTTAATAAGCTTTAGTTTTTCTTTTACTGACTTTATTTCCTTGATGATTACTCTTCTTCCCCACAGTTGTAATCATCCATCTCTTTTATTTCAGCATTACCTTATAACTCAAATTCTTCAAAACTTTGTGTCGAATTTGCAAGCAATGTTAATCATTCTCGTTCTGCTGAAGTGGAGACGTGCCAGTTCTTATCAGCAGGGACCTGCCTTTATTAAATTTACTTACAACAACTGTCACTTCCCCTTACATTGTGAGGCATTTTAAGTATTATATTAAACTATTTTCATTTAAGTTTTGCTGCTGAGGGTGAGCAGTAGCAGTGACCTGCGGAAGAGACATTGTGCAAGGAGCCTCCTTCCAAGTTTCCCATGTATTTCTGCCAGTTCATATTGTTCTTCTATTGCTGTGGGCCAGAGCCCCTCTTGGGCGGAGGCTGCTAGTCATTTCACCACATGATGACGGGTATTCATGCCTGTGAACTTTTTATTCCTGCTTGTCTCTGATCACATGGCAGTCTAGATCTGGAACTTAACGCAGTACAAAAATGCGCCAGTGTCCGTTTGTGGCTCCCTACTAGGGGAGCTGCCACAGGTCAGCAGATCCGAAATCTGGTTTTCAACACGCCGAGCTTTTACAGCTTGCTATTAACATACACAATATGTATGAGCCCCATTTCACGTTGAGAATTAGCAGGGCTTGTTTCTGTCTCCATCGAAAGTTGCATTAATTTAATGCAGAAATCCTTTAACTTCTTCCATGGCTCTGGTCTCCACACTGGAAGATCCCAATGGAGGATTAAAGCTGAAGATGAAAAACAACTGATCCCTTTCCTGGGGACAGTTACAAGCCAAAATCTGTTTTTGCAATTTTTATTGCTGTCATCATCTCAAACCATGGCTGAGCCAGACGACTCAGCCAAATTCCACTTCAAAGTGTGGCCGACAGTCCAAATGGAACAGAAGGAGATTTCTCATGACAATCAGATTTTTGAACGTGTGCTCAGAGAAATTTTCCGAGTTGTGTATTAGCACGTTACTGATTTTGTGCACTTTTCAATATTAATGCTGAGATTTCAATACAGCCAAAAGCAGTGTTTTTTAAATCTTTCCATAATATGACCTGAGATTGCAGGGGAAGAAAGTTGTGGGTCACTGTCCCATCCAGGCATTAAGGAAGAAGNAAAAAAAAAAAAAAAAAAAAAAGGGCTGATTATATGTGCAGGTTCTCATGAAATGTGCATTTACTCATGAAAAATAATAGGAAAAAATAGGCATCTTGTAGAGCTGAAAATCTCCAATATACCATTTTGAGTGATAAAATGTAATAATTCTATCACATCACTGTAATTCACTTTATAAATGGAATTTGTTCTGTCCAATTTATATTTATTTGCTATGGTCAACTTATTCTAGGTGAATAATGCATATGCCATAACAGTTACAGATGTTTGCTTCTACATTTGCCCTACTTTGCTCATCCTTTTCATTTATTTTTTCTTAAGTTGTGTAAGTATTGCAAGCTTATTGATAAGCAGTAATTTAACTTAAAAAAATAAGAGTGAGCCAGAGCCATCTTTAAGAAAGATGTACAGGCTTAATCCTATGAAAGTACCTACACATTTAGGAAAATAGTTAATGCATTGTAAGGGTGTTTTTTCTTAGGATTAGCCAAAAAAGTAGATCAGAAACTTTATGAAATATGGATTGTAAGACTTGAGGCTTACGGAAGATCATGAATTCGTTCCTTGTTTTAATATGTTCTAGCAAAGTGTGCATTTTAAAAAGGAAATGATTCGGAAATAAAATGCTTCTTACCTTTACAAGCATATTTCTCACCTTTCGGTAAACCAATTACAACAATTTTATTTTCCATTACTGTTTCTTATAGGACTCTGCAACTCAGCTTCCCTGTTATGCTTTGGGAACTTTAGGGAAAAAAAAAAAAAAAAAAACTACTTTCAAGCAAGTATAGAAATGCTATAAACCTTCTTTCCTAACACGAGATTCCTGCTATTTCATATACTCATCCCCCTTTGCATGTGCTAGCATTCTTGCATTCCTTCGTTTAGCAACTCCACGCTGACGCGCAGGTCTGTAATTTAACTTTGCACTTTGGAAGTTCTCTAATGCGCGCGGTCCCTCCCCGCTCCTGGCAGCTCTGCGGGCTGACCTCCCCTTGCTCTGTGCGCGGTGGCAAAGGTCCTCGAGACTCCTGACCTCTGGTCATCGGGAATGTCATCAGGAGTTTGTAGTTTGGATGTTTTAAGTAAGAGGTGAACTTGTGAAATCCAAACCCTTCAGGGTGTTTTGAAGTGATCACTCAACTGTTTCCTTGCCCCCGCCTGGGCTTTTTATGATGTCTATAATTGTGAAATTTGTAGCGTTTATCAGATGCAGCTACTTCAAAACAATCAAACACTTGTCTTTGTTTAGTATAATTTGCTTTAATTGAGAAGTCTGGGAATACAATTGTATGCGATTTGGCCAATCACTAATGCTTATTTAAGAACTTACTAGTTGTTTGTAAACTACGTTTGTAGATCCCATTATTGAAATGTGCTCATTTTAAAACCTGAAACCTAGTTATAAGTATTTAAAAAAAAAAAATAAAAGGTCTGTTTTTTTGCATCACCACATGTTGATGGGTACTACAACGTCCTCCTCAATTTCTGCTCAGACAGAAATCGCCAGTGCCCCCACTATGGAGTCATAACCCAGGAGAGGCCGCAGAGCTGGGCAGCGCCCGTGCCGGAGCGGGAGCCCCTTCTGCCCCGCTGCGTAGGGCAGAGGCTTCAATAAGCTGACAGAAACAGCGTTTTTTTCCTTTTTGTCTATAAAGCAAATTTGGAAAATATGTTTATTCTTAAAACACCTATAACTAGTAACATATGTTTAGTGTTGTCTTTAACTGGGATACCACCGTAGACCTTTTATATCTAAGAATAAAGACAGATTTTAAACTTTGGAAGCATGAATTATGTCCCGTAAAACTGAGACCAAAGGATATACATTTATGGGCTAGCAATAAACTCCTGAAAATAGGAGTTTATAATGGAATCACTAACACTGATATAATTTTCAGAGCAGTAATTCTAGCAAGCACTTCTCTAATCCCATTTTTTCCATCTAATTTACTCTTAAGGTGCTCTGAAAAACAGCTGTTAAGCATGTGTCTTTTTTTTTTTTTTTTTTTTAAAGTGTTTCCTCACACTTATTTATTTTCTGAATGTAAATCTGTGCATGATTGAGTTCCAGCTGCCTGCCAGGACACACCTGTGCAAATTTAGTGTCTTTCCTTGTAAATCAAACTCACACTTGAAAATCTGAGGATAAAATACAATATGAATGTATTAGTTCATTTAAATAATTTCCATAACATATTCTCATGTCCTTAGCTTTTGAATGTTTGCCTGTGACTGTGATCTAGGCCTTGGGAAGAGCATGGGCAAAAGAAGACAGAGATAATTAAGAAATTTTGCTTAAGCTATTTTGTATCTTTATTCTAATATATTTAACAGAGAATTAAACAAGATATTTTCAGTATGTGAATGAAGATATACATATATATATATATGTGCACACATACGTAAGTGTATATAAAGCCAGAAATTATTTCAAATATGTTTAAGTACAGATGGCCAAGTTAATGCTGAAAAATACTTTTTTATCTGTGAATCTATGTAAAAGGCATTGCTGTCCAGTTACCTAGCTGCTCGAGAACTCTCCATGCTATCGTGCCAGTTCTTTCACCATGCTATTGCTTTACTCTAACCCTAGCAGTTACAGACTGCTTTAGTTTTGAGTTTGCCATCCTGCTGCTTCATTGCATTTAGTTCTATGTGGAATTACTAGTGATAAGTCAGGAGGTTGCGCTAAAGGACTCTAGTGCTTTGTATAGCCGGACAACAGCCAAAACCTAATAATGTGATAATATTATCATTGAGCTACCTTTAACTTGCATATACAGTCACTTATAGATTGAAAGATAAGGTTTCCACTTGGAAAATTAAATTCCACACAAGCTTACCTTTGAACTTCTGATAGCAGACAAATAAAATTCAGTGTGTAATGTATCGTAAGTGTTAATTGAAGAACATCTGTAAAAAAAAACATAGTCAAGAAATCAAAATATCAGTAATATCAGTTACATTTGTTGCAGCCTTTCAGTGTTTGTGTTTATCCACAAATATATGATATTTGCAGTGCATTAACATGAACTCAGACTACCAGAAATGTATATATAAGCTACACCTGAGCTCAGGCAAAGAGGATGTGATTACTATATTAATTAAAAGCAGTCCTCTTTTTTTTCTGGTAGCTATTTTTGTTACTCGCTTACTCTAAGAATTGATTTTTGAATACCTTAGCTTAGCTAGTGCTAATTTAGGTGTCACATTTTCATAATGTTGCCGTGTTGCCTTTGTATTTTAAAGTTGAAAATATGGTGTGTTTGGGTTGATAGCATCAAACAGAGATATGCACAATACATGTAGCCGGTCAAATCTAAGGCAGTTTTAAATACAGCATCACTGAAGAAAAGAGTATTGGTTCAACTCTGGAATGTGAGAAACTATTTTTGGTTTGGTTTAGACCCTCATTGTTACAAATTAATCAACTGCTATTTAAAGTCTAGAACTCATTAACTTCATAAGTTTTACTGTTCCCATGGCTGAGCTTAACTTAAAATATTCAAGTTGACTTTAGTTGCTCACCTGGATCCCATTTCTGTGTGTGCTCCACAAGCATCCTCTTCTGTGCAGGTGACAAGAGGAAGCTATTGCAGAATCAAAATATGGCAGAAGACTTGCATGTGGCAGGAGTCACAGGTTCATCTTTCACTATAAATCAGTAACTTCAGCCAAACTTGGAAATTTTTTGGGTAGAAATAGAGTCGGATTATTTTTTGAACCATACGGGCACAATGGAGCTTAGTACTTGCCATGGTGGAGACCTCATTTACACGTCAGTGCAGGCTGACTCCTCACGCACCTCTTAGTTACTTCTCAGGATCAGGGTATGCTTTGCTTGCCGCTGCCCGCCAGCTCAGATCTCAGGCTGGAGACTGCAACACATTTATTATTGTTGTTGTTATTATTACTATATTATTGTTATTTATTATTATTATTATTATTATATGAACACTGAAATAAGGCTGACCATATCTGTAGCACATTGTGATCTGCATCTTTTGTTAGGTTGGATGCAAATAAATGTTCAAATTGTTCAAATGCGAAACCATGCTCAGAGTTTTTAGGTGACCAGGTCAGATAACCAGCTGAATACGAGACCCTGAGCAATTCAGACCTAGAGGGAGCTGTAAGCAAAAGCTAGAGTAATAGCCTGTACAAACATGGGGAACAGAAGTTTGAGCATATATTCTTCAGTCTCCAACAAGGTATAAAAATATTGAATATCAGGAAGCTGGAGCCAAAAAATAAAAATAAAAATAAAACAGCAAAAAAAAAAACATATTTTTAAAGGGATGAGTTATTTACTTTCAAAACAATACAAATAAAAGACAATGATAAACCTCATATTTGGAACGCGATGCTGCATGATCCAGGACAAGCTCTAAGAGAATCCTGTGGCTGGTGTTATGCAGGAAACAGAATTCAATTATCAGAATAGCCCTTTGGCCTTGTAAAATGTAACTGTCTTGTTTATGTAAGTCTCTGTGCAACATTTCCCTCTGGCAGAGCAAGTTACAGGCTTTTATGTGACCCTGCATTGCATAGGGGATGAAATGTAGGTTTAAGAGAATTCTTATACCCTAGACATGATGCAGTAGTCTCTAATGCCCAAAAGAAGACATTATTGGGAAAGTCCATCACAGTCCCATAGAGATAAGGGAGATGTGACAGGACTGCCAAATACCTGATCGCAGAACCAATAAGTAAAATTCCTACTCATCGCCTGGTATCCAGTAACAAGTTATGTTTAACTCAGTAAGTGCTTATAAACATATTATTAGCACATGGGCTGCAGTAATCCTGATTTAACTTAACAAAAGGAAAAGGCAGAAATGTACAGCATTGCTCTGTGGTTTAACTATAAAGTTTATATTGTTTTTTGACATTAGAATGAAGATGAATGATTGATACAATATTTAATATGTTTCCTCCCCCATGGAAGAAGACTATTCAGATACAATGCAGTAAAATCATATATATATATTATATATTACATGGGATAGTTGAGTCTCTAGCCTTTGCAGAGCAGATTGAGATTTATAATGAAAAAGAAAACTAAAATGAAAAAATATTGAGTGAACAGCAGGGCCCATTTGAGGTGATTACAAAGGATGTTTCTTTATTCTGTCTTTTCATGTGCAATCTGAAAACAGTAGCAGGGGGTTACAAGCAGAGTTCATCACAGAGTTGTCAATCACTGTCATTTAACATTTCGCAATGGAAGATGTCTTTATTCAAGGACAGCTGGGCAAATCAGAGAAACAGATTTGCAGTTAGTAGTCTGTCCAGCTTACACTAAGCAAACAAGGACAGGGCAGACGTACTGGCCTCTCACATAAAAATATAATGGACTCTGCTGACCTTGGTGCCCTCCATTCAGCTTCATTCTCAGTTGTATAAAAGCTTCACTACCCATTCTCAATTTCCTTTAATTACCTACATGATGCAGATAAGAAAATGAACCTCACTTACTTACAGTCAATGATCACAAACAGGAAATTAAGTAGGCAAGTTGTTTAAAATAAGAGGAGTGTTTTGGACGTAAATAAAACATGTGCTGGGGAAGAATTAGTGAAAACATATTTTCAGGAGTATCAATTGGTGTGGAAGCACTTTGCTTGATCCTTCTCCTTTCTGCTATTTTATACTGCAAAGCAAAACTAAGTAAAAAATCTCCTTGGTAAATATTCTTTAAAATATCTTTGAAGGAGATGCCAGTTAAATAAAAAGAGTGAAGCAAACATGCAGCCTTCTATAGGGCTTAACAAGATTGTGACCTTAGGTTCAGAGAATAAATGACCACAGTTTTCACAAGAGATCTAGCAGAGACATCAGGATTAAGCAGCAGTTGTGTTGAGCCAGCCTTCACTTTTAATCTGCTGTAAGGATATGAAATAAATTAATGACATAGTGATTTTCTTTCCAAATCATAAATTGCCTGGGATCAATCTTTCCTATTGCATTTACATCACAATTAGGGTGCAGTTCCACTGTGCCATTAAAGGCTCTGTGCTGTCAGTTTTTAGGGGAGCGAAAAACAACTTTTTCCAGGATTTGTCAAAAAAAGCTCTGTAAGTGTTAGGATATTAATCAGTGGATATAGTACTTTGCAGTTCAATTGGGTAGCTGTATTAGATACTCTAAAATAGTTCCAAAATTGTGAATATTTAATTAGTATGGATTTGCAGGAAGTCTGATTGTTGATTGAAGACTAAAACCTGTAGTACCGAATCTGTAGTTCAAGGGGAATATAAAACTCTGAGTATTTTATCTTTAATTTGATGATCTCTTTCCCAAACGCATGCTTTGGAGCGATACCGAAATGCTTCTTTATTTCATGATAAAAGAAATATACTCTCCTCAATTACAGATGGAAAAGATATCAGATATTGTAAAACTCATTCTATCCTCACAAGTTTTAAACATTAGAGAAGAAAAAAAAAAAAAAAAAAAAAAAAGCATTCTCATTCCAAACGAGAAAAAAGGTGATTTTGTGGAGGAAAAAACAACCCCTAGTTCTAAGTCATGGAATGAGTCAATTCTATGCAATCCCAGTTATAGTTCTTAGGGTGCTTTCTTAGGGCTTCTTCCAGAAGCAGTGGATTTCTGTGGCAAGAGTCTGAAATTTCTGCTCTCGCTGCTTGAAGAGTCATCCTGGTTCCCCTCAGCAACTTCCAAGTGTGTTGCTGGTCCTGTCCACATTTAGATTTCCAGATAGTGGGCAGCTCCTTTCTGCAACAGCAAGAAAGCTCTAAGAAACCCATCGTTTGGGCACAAACAGAATTACTCCCACTCGAGCACAAAGGACAATACTCAGTGCCTACTTAAAATCTTGGCTTTTGCAGTGGTTGCTGATCTGATCATCTGTTGCTTAAACTGCTCAAAATATTGAAAGCACCTTTTAAAAGAACCTTGCTAGAGGTATTTCAAACCCACTATGGTTTTAATACAAAAAGAAAAGCAGAAACTCCAAAAAAGTAAAATGTGAATTACTGACTTCTTTATAGCTAACTTTATTACATTTTTGTGTGTGTATGTGTGAGCCAATTAAGTAGGGTACCTGTAGAAGGTCATCTCGGATACTGTATCCAGCCAATGAATGTATTTGTTTCAGTACTTATGTTTTCTTATTCTCTATTATTAACATCAGCCATTCAGAAAATGTTAAATCCTGTAATTGTTTGAATATTTTTAAATATTTTACTAGCTAATGTTTTCCCACAAACATATGATTTTGATAAATGAGTAAGCTTTCTAAGCATTAGTAAAATTGCTGCTATTTTAGTAACAAAGTCAAACTGTAGTAAATTAAATGCATGTACTCTTAATGTCTCAGAAAGAAATACTGATTATTCTGAAGCTGGTTATAATACTTACATACATTTTATACTTTTCTTCTTTGAAAAAAAAAAAAAAAAAAAAGAATGCTGAAGAGTACACAGATCTGCCTGTGAGACACAACGAAGATCAGATGAACAGTGACCTGGCGAAGCATCTTCCAGTTGAAGTGAATCCTCATTCATTTGATAGTTCACACACAAAAACGCATCTGCTGCTGCAGGCCCACTTCAGTCATGCCATGCTGCCTTGTCCGGATTATGCCACTGATACCAAGACAGTGTTGGACCAAGCAATTAGAATATGTCAGGTACAGTAATGTGTTCCAGTTTTTAACCTCTGTTGTTTTACTGTGTAGTTTTAGTATGATGTAATATTTTGAATATAGAAAAATATCTGAAGATCTGTTGCAATGTCTTGTGAAGGATTGGTGCCGCTCAGTACAATACCAGTTTGCCTAGGGAGGAAACTAGGAGCCCACAAATATGCTCGCTTTACAAAACTGAAGGTAAACATATGAATGGTCAAAGGTCTTGGTGGTGACTAGAGGCGTCTGCTGCTGTCGAGCTCACCTCTTCTTTCATGTACAACAACTTTGTGTTGCTGTATCATGAATGTTTCATGCCTAATTCATTCCTGCATAGAGCTGTTCCCAAAAATTGTCATGCTGACCACCCAAGAACCTGTTTCCTGTGAGTATCTTTATTTTTATAGGACTGAAAAGTGTTCTAGTCAAACATAAAACATTTTCAAACATAATTTGGGTTGGGTTCTGTTGGGTTCTCTCTGTCTTGAGTGAAAAGACACATCTCGAGTGAAAAGATACCTTTTATTTCCCAGTTATCACAGAGTCAAAGAGTCTACTCCTTGCGCAGAGATTTTAAATGCAATCTGGAGGCTTGTGACTTTTGCAGTTGTACAGAAATCACAACCCACCGAAACTAAACTGACCATGGAGAGCACCAGTAACAAGCAATCACAAGCATAGCTGCATGCCTCCAAGGAATTGTATAGCAGCAATTTAAACTTGGAATAGAGTGCTGCAATGTCTGAACGGCACAATTACAGCTCCAGCGGGAAGGAGCGCGAGCCCCGGCCGACGCAGAGCGCCGGTGCCTCCTGCGTCGGCCGGGGAGGAGCGGGAGCGCTCGCTCCAGCAGAACGGGGCTAGGACTCATTCAAGGCTCTCGATGATCAGGCAGCCTTTGACAAAATAGTTTTCGTCTTCCTCTGCTCCAGCTGTGGAAAACAGGGACAGTGATTCTTCCCTCATACTCGTTCTGTTTGCTAAATTTTAATACCGTCATTGTTCGATCTGCCTTTTGTATGGAGGTTGTCCACCAAAATCTGATCTTGTTTGAAGCTGTTGGCAGTGTGGTAACACGGGTGCTACAAACATCATTCTACCCACGTCAGTCTGCATCAAGCCTACCAGTTTGTAAAACTGTCTAGGAGAGAGATCGGATATTAGTTGGTAGTAACGTGCTCTGAATAGAAGAAATGTCATTGGCAATTCAGTATCCCGGCATCTGGGCAGGTCTGAAGCTTACATAAGTAAAAATCTCTAGCTTATAACACTAATATTGAACAAACCAAAGCTAACATTGAGGAAAGGAGAATAGCAAGCAAATCATGCCACAGATTTTACAGCTATGGTGTGAAACTTGGCAACCAGCACTGCTTAAATGCGATTCTGCTCCCTATATTTCAAATCAATAAAATGAAGGTGCTGCAAGTTTGAATATATGAAGTTTTTATTGCTATTATTTTAATTATTAACAGAGAACCATATCATTTGATCAGGTAAGAAAATTGACTTTGATTTCAAATAAATTGCTAGTTCAAGTTCATCTAAATGTCCATGGAGCCAGCATTTAAATGAAGGGGGAGTTATGTACATATTCAAAAAAACCCTGCAAATTAAGGAATTTTTTTCAGTAATTATTTTGCTCAATATTTATTCTGCTACACATTTTTTCTGCTACACTACTATTTTTTTAATCCAGTTACTATCTAACAGGTATTTCAGACACTGTAGATGCCCCAAAAATCCCAACTCTAAAATATTCAGCAAAAATCAAGTTCAGAAGAATTATCATTCCATACAGTGCCTTGGCACTGGTACCTTTTGCTACCTGCTAAATAGTATTTTTTATACGGTCATCTTAAACAAAAGCAAAAAA
>VZSV01000006.1:9543110-9578314 GCA_013398735.1 Nothocercus julius | reverse complement strand
AGGGAAGTGCCGCAGCGAGGCAGAACTGGGGGGGGTTGCGTGTGTGTTGGGTTCAAAGTTTGTTTATTTGCAAGGTACTTTACCTGTTAAGGTTGTAGAGCTGACCTTCAAACTGTGGCCCGCACAACTGTTATTTTTGCTGGTGGCCACGTGAATTTTTACCTTTCTTTTTACAGGACACTAGTAGTACCTTACTGTTGTTACCTTAGGCTCTGTATACTCTCTTGAAGCCCTGGCACTCTGCGTCCTCTTTTATGAGGAAAGGCAGAGGTGTCGGTGGGATTTGCTCCTGTATTTCTCTGCATTTGCCTCAGTTTCAACCATTTCCACACTTCTCACGGAAGACCATCAAAGTAGAAGAAAAAGTCTAATGAAATGTCTTTTTACAGAATAAAATTATTATTGCAAAGACAATACCCCATCTTCCTCCTCTCTCTGATGGGGAATATGTGAAATGGACTAAATCTAATCTCTTTTTTGCCTCTTTTGTCAAGCCTTATATTTTGTGACTGTGTGTTCAGCGATCAGCTCTTACTCTGCCATTCTGAGACTATCCTCTATATTTGCATTAATTGAAATGGGTAATTGAGGTAGTAATACCATCGGTCTCCGATTCAGCAGGGCAGTGTCTTCTGTGAAGCAACGTGACAGTGGCGGGCTTTGCACTGGGATTGGCCACAAGCCTCCACTTGTAGTATAATCGTTGATAAAATATTTTAATATTGCCAGGAGCAGAGCTGCTATGGAGCTCAGCCTTAACCTCTGAGGAGTGTTTACCTATGGATGTGTTAAATACATCTCAGTGGGGTACCTGTGCACTGCGAGAAGATGGGCAGGAAGTCAGGTTCTGTACGGCAGAATAAAGTAGCCTTTGCAAGGGAAATGTGCACATGCCTGAAAGGAGGACCTGCTACTTCTGGCACTGTAATGCCCTGGCTTTCCCCATCGTGTCATCCCTCTGCCAAATCTAGCTTTGACAGGAAATAAAAAGCTGTTTGGCTTAAGCACTGCCTTTCCTTGACTGGACCATGATATGCATAGCAGCGCATTTGGAAGTAGCTTAAATAAGTTGTTTCTGATCATTTAAATTGCAGCTTTTGCTATGGTTCTGATCAGTAGAATCATCTTTGTCATACATTTTTAGAGTCTTCAAATACAGCACAAATATTCTGCTCGATTCAGGTGCCTTTTGAGAACGAGCCTGTGTGTGAAATGCTCTTCTGTTACACTGCAGGCTGCTCTGCCCGATAGCGGCAGCTGATCGTGCTGCTCCTCAGGCGAAAGCTGCTTCCCTGCCGTATCAGCACAGTGGCCAACAGCAGTGATGTGGGAACTGCGGTTCCACACATACAGGAAAGGAAAGTTCCCCAGCTTTGAAATTCCCTAAATTTCCCTAAACCTCCTGCCTTCATAATTGCTACCACAACTATTTGCATTTGGAACCTTATTCTTGGGATGAGTTGTTTTCTTACCTATTGAGAAAATGGAGAAGTTGCCAGATATCCTAAGAATGCTATTGTGTCCGTGCACTGGGATTTGTTATTGCAGGTATGTAAATTACTTTCTGGAAAATGGAGTTACACAAACACGTCTGCTAAAGTTGTGTGTGTAAGACCTGTTCAGAAGCACGCAGGGAAAGAGGTAATCACCAAGTTTTAGTAGGTGCCTTTACCCCTTTAAAGAAACAGGGAGATTTACCGAGCCAGAGGGCGAAGCTCAGACCAACTCCAGAATGTGGAGCTGAGCGCGGAGAGGGGGCCGCGTCTCCCTAGCTGCTGCTCGCAGCCTTCGCGTAGCGGGCGGCAGTGCGGGGAGGCAGCGTCGTTCTGACTCTGCTGCTCTGCAGGCTGCTTTCAGGTTTCAGTTGCTGCTCTTTCAGATCAGGAGGGTGGAAATCACAGAGTAGTCAAAAAACTTCTCCCAGCACATATGCTGGCCAGTGATGCTCATTTATAAATAATAAACAGCACTGTGGAGCTTTGCCCTGAAAATACCTGGGTGTCAGAAATGCTGCTGTGGAATCACTTACTGTGGCTTTTGTTTTGCAGCTTTTTGTTGGAGTTTTGCCTTGGGATAATTTGTAAACTGTTGTATGGAAGCATCTTGGTGGCAGTTTAATGATGGTTTGGTGCTGCTTATATATAAGCCCTCCCCCACCTATGACAAACCTTTTCCCAGTTGGGGCTGGAGGAAATGAGTAATGCTTAACCCATTTGTGTGATCAATTCACTTAAGCAGCTACTGTGAAATGTTAATCACAACTTTAATTTGTACTGCATTAGCATTTTGATTAACTTGTAGGCTTGCTAGCATACTTGAAGCACTTTTACTCATAGTTACAGCTCGGAAATGACTTTTTGATTAATTAAGTTTGTTAGACAGCAGCTGAGCTTCCTGAATGCTAACCTTATGAGGCTAAAAGTTCAGGAAAAAGTTGCTGAAAATAACTGTTGCTGTTGCAAAGGATTCTTGTGAATGCACTCAAAAAAATTAATTATTGACAAAATACTATATTCCTCCTTCGAAATTCCTCCTTTAAAAAAGGGCAGATTTAGCATGAGACAGATACTGTAGATTTTTGCTGGGCTTGGTAGATCTGTGTAAGATGTCAGTCTGGAAGAACTGCCGTCTTTAAGACCTGTTTGAGAAGATGTGATTTGTTGCCAGGAGAATCTTCTCCAAAAAATATTTATAGTTCATTAGCATGATAGGGAATTAATATAAACTACCAACAGTTTGAAAATAAACTGGATACCAGAACTCAGCAAGTTCTGAACCTGTTGGGTTAGGTCCTGTCATGTTGATATCGCTAATATCATGTTTCATGGCTGCTTTTCTCTCTGTAATACTATTTAAAAGATCTGTAATAGCGCAAGGGTTGCACTCCAGTCAATGTAGGCAGTAAGTGATTTGTCCTTTCCCTGGTTCTGATGGCACTAATAGTGTTACTGGGGCGGCCGGAGGATGAACGCAGGGATGGGAGCCACGCGGAGCAGCCAGGGAGGTCGGCATTAGCATCCGGCTGGGAGAGCTCTGCCGTGAGGGGGGAAGGCAGACGTCGTGTTGAGTAGGGAGCAGCAAAGCATAGGGAAGCGGGAACCAAAAATGCGGGTGAAGAAGGCGAGGGAGAGGGATGCAGAGGACAGTGCAAAAGGAGTATCCCCTGCCTTTTGCAAGAAGCAGGATTATTGCATGTCAGTCACTCTGATAGTATCTCTGATAAAGTATAAGGGTTTTTTTCCTTCTGTCAGTTCAAACTACACAGCTGTATGATTCTGATTCATTTGAGAAAAGGTCTCCCTCAAAAAAAAATTCTAAAAAGTAATCTTGGCATAGCTATCTGAAGTGCCAAGGTTGTGTAGATACCTATTCTACCAGTATATAACATGTAAAAGGTAGCGATCTTGAGCCCCTCTCTAAGACCCCTTCAGATAAATTCCAACCTTTAGAGTCTTTAGTTGTTGTTTTTAGGGTATATAATTGAAGCATCGTAATCAGAATTTATATAAAAATGTGAAACGTATAGTACATAGCATGCTTTAACATCTGGAAAAATATTTTCCTCATGTTAGTATGATCTCAAGTCACATGTGGATCATAATATAATATTACGTATTGGCATGTCTCCTAGGTTTGGAGCATGTGCAAAAAAAAAGATTTATCATTATTCTGTATTAATAGTTTTCAGGAAAATTGGTAAAAAGGAAACATTTTTGCATATTATTATCTATAAACGCATGTCATATAAACCCTGGTGTAGACCTAAGGAGCTGTAACTAGGCACAGTTGAAAAATGCTAATCTGTGGATCTAAACTCATACATGTGACTGAAGTCTAGTCCTAGACAACAGAACTTGCATTAGGATGCAGGTAGGAGTGAGGATGGGGATGTTTTCATTAGCTGATATTGAAATATTATACAAACAATATGTTGAGGTAGACAAATAGGTATAAAAAACAGCCAGCCTTAGCTCTGTGGAATAGCGTAATGATTGAAGTATTTTCGCCTGACAGTTAATTTCTTTTAAATATCCATTTTCTTCCTCAAAACATGACTGCAGAGCAAGAGTTACAGTTGTCTGGCTCAGGATCTGTTGGATTTATTTTACATAAGCTTTCCAGTCCAAGCAGAAACTGATGCTACACAGAGGGCTGTGCACATTAGTGCACCAGCCTTCAGGGTCCTGTACAGAGGAGCTTGGCAAAGTGCTGTAGTCTGTCAAGCTCTGATACTGAAATGCTCCTTTAAAAAGCAAGGAAATCTGAGCCTTGTAACCCACCCTAAGCCCTTCTGAACCCCCAGCAACCAAGTAATTACCACCAATGGCATCGCTGTAGGCAGCTTGCTCTCTGCCGAGTAATGACAGAGCTAATTCTCAGCCACAGTGGCACTCCTTATGTGACCTTAGTTTCCTTACTAGCCTCTGTGTCCAGAGAAGATGCTAGTTCAGCTTCGTTGCCAGTCATTTTCCTTAAATATACCTTAGACACAAGATTGGCACAGACTCTTGCTAAGCAGTGTTCATTGTGTTCAGAATTGGGTTATAAGGTAGCTTGAGACAGAATAAGGAATTCCTCTGAACGGGATGCAGTCTGTGTTCACAAAATGCAAGTTATTTCATTTGAACATTTTGATACCCTGTCTTGGAGGAAAAAAGGCTATTTAAGTCATTTGAGTGCATCAGAAATTCCAGTGACTGTACAGTTTCAGTTCCTCTGCAGACTACCCACTTAGACACGAGTGATCCAGAATATCCGTCTTTCAAGTGAAGAATGTCAAAGTAGTACCAAAACCAGTGTTAAAATGCTCCAAAATATTTCTAACTTGAAGAATTTTGCAGTCAAGATATTTTTGTTGCTGAATAAATCTTCTAAATGGGGGTGGGAGGGATTTCACTATATAACAATTCAGTATGTGTTATTTTGGAGACATATTCAGAGTGATGAAAAACAGCAGAGGCAAGCAGTGTTTTGCTAGGACTTTTCTTCCATGTCCCACGCTCATATTTCCCACATCCTGCCTCCACCTTCACTTCACCTCAACACAGGGAAATATATAGCAACATTCAAATTCCAAGCTATTTATTTTTCTCTAAAAAGAGACAGAAGGTGGAAAATTTCAGGTTGTGTTAGACCAGAAAGGTATTTTCTGATAAGTTTAAAGAGTTTAATACTAATCAATAGCCACTCATTGCTCTTGAAAATGCATTGATGAAGACTCAGTAATAGATGTGGAGAGTTTTGTACAAATGAACCTCTGGGATGACATAAGAAATAGCAAAAGAGATACCTTGATCCAAATGTTTTGACATTCAATGTTGATCATTCAGGAATGCCCATGCCTGATACCTACTCCTCCTCAGTGCACAGGACCACTTGGTGAGTGTCATCAGCACTTACCCCTTAGTCTTGCTATGGTTTATAGTCAGCTGCTTGTTCCAACTGTATCAGCTACAGGATATTTAGAGATTACTGGCTTGCCAAAAAAAAAAAAAGAGTTGAAGTTATGAAACAACTAATATCTGTAAAACTGGTTTGTGGTCAAAAACAACAAACCATACAGAAAAGGCAACCTCATTAAGAAAAAAAGAAAATTAAAATTTTAATGAACCATAGTGGAAAGTGTCATGAAACCGAAGAGAATAAACATTATTCATCAGATAACATAAATGTAAAATAATTGTTTTATCTTTTATTTTGTTGCTACATTTTGTGTAGCTAATCTGGAGAAGCTGGAATGACCAATTTTGTTATCCTGAGGATTCAGAGAAATTTCAGAATCTGAGTATCAAGCATCTGTGTGCTTTACTCTTCATTCAAAATGAGAAGTGTGCAGGTTTCCAAGGGAGCAGCTGAAACAAGTGAACATTGCCATTGTTCTGACTTCTTCACAATGTCACTGTCTTGGATTTCACATCCAGATAGAGATGCTGTGAATAAATTCTATGGGTGAAGAAGCAGAAAACAAGGAGGAAAAGAGGATTTGCCATGTGGATTCATTATAACAATGCGGAGCACAGAGTCTCACACACAGAGGCTTTCCGTACTCCCTACGGGACGCCTGTCCGTACGCCTCTATCAGTTGCTATGAGATTTTCGGTGTGAAAGGATCCTCCAGTTAATTTGGGTGTATGGCTTATTTTAGACTTATCTCTCTCTTATGTCTTCTCTCTTCCTTTTCTGCTTTTCCAACCTTCTGTTAAAATGGGGGAAATAAATAGATTTAAAAAATACAAACATACACACACACCTACCTATCCTCAGAGGTAGGTTATGGAAATACCACCACTTACGCATACGAGAAACAAACGACTTACTACGTTCTTCTTAGTGTTTTTAGAAGAGACAAGATATCTTTGCACCCAATATTATTACTGTATTTTAGTTACAACAGTTTCATGATTAACGAAAATCATGTTTCAGGCTAGGTCAGAATAGCAGAAAGCAAAGAATAAGACTTAGATGTCAGTGAAGGGAAGAGCAGTACATACTTTTCTGAGCAGCATGCTCAGAAAGATACTGATTGTATCATGGGTACAAGCTTCCATATGGTATAAAACTTGGGAAAGAATGACTCACGCTGTAAGCATAAGGGACAGACTTCGCTGTAGTAAATGCTGAGAACATTTCCTCCTTTACCTGATTAAAAATCATGTGAACCAACACATGAATCTATAGCTTGTGCCTTTCAAATGTGATTTCTAACATAATTTTATTTTCTATTGAGTAACAATAATTGTACCAGTAAAAAAGCTATTAATGTGATGCGATGTACTGTGCCCTTTTTCTAGGGTAACTAGAGATGTCCTTAGCATATTTAAGAGTGTTAGGGTTATTCCTCGAAAAAGAAAGCAGAGTTAAATGTTACATTTAGAACTTTATTAGCTGAAAGGCAACTTATTTACACTTCATAAGAAATGAGACAACATTTGTGTAATTCAGCGTACCATTTTAAATATTTTTCTAAGTGTCACCATCTTATCACCATGATCAGGAATAAAACCTGTTGAAATTACATTGTAAACTCCTAAAATAAATTGTGCGACTGACCATGACTGAAACTGACTTGTGCCTTTAAACTCAGCATTTCTCCAGATTCAGTGTAATTTAATTGAAATAGCTCAGCGTGTGTAAACAACTCCTTTGTTTAAAGAAGATTTCACTGTTTAGTTTGCCTTAAGTAAATGCTGCCTTTTGTTTGTCTGTAAAACATTTGATTAAATGTAAAGACTTATATAGACAGCTTCTCATCATTAGATTAGTGCCTGGAAAATAAATTTAAATTATTGCATGTTTATGCTATCTAAATAAGCAGCAAAAAAGTGTTATTTGTCTTGGGGCAAAAAAAAAAGAAAACAGAAAAATCTTGAGCTTAGCCCTAAAACTGAACTACAGGTCTCCCAGTATCAAGAAGAAAATATGGTATTTAAAGAAATATGGAAACTTCATGGAAAGAAATATGGAAACCATATCAAACTGTCTTCTTGCTTTCTTAAAAAAAAAACATTTTCAAATATATTAATGAAACCCTAAATTTCATCCCAGTAAACCCCTTTTAGATATGAACCGTTTGCTGAATTAGAATGTGCTAATGTGAAGACCCTTCATTGTGATTGTGATAATGTTAAACAAGAAAATTAGCAGGAGAATTAACATACTGTAGCATAATTTTATTCACCAGCTGAAATGCCCCAATAAATCATAATAATTGTTTTAATGTGGTGTAGACAGCGTGAAAAATATACTGCTTATTCAAATAACTATATTTACTATACAAGTATGTTAAAACCAAGGTTCATGTTTGATTCCTTCTCTTTCAGAAAATTCTTAAAATTCTCTTTCAGACCAGCCAAATAGAATTTAAGAACAGTTTTTAGAAAGTCTGGACACATCTTTTTTTCTGTCAACAGGACACTCACAATGCACAAACTATAATTTTTGCAGATTCAAATCCTCTTTATGCTAGTGGTACTTCTGTTACACCTTTTATTGTATTATCTGTAGAAAACGGACTAAACAGAAGCAGAGACGGAACTCAGACTCAAAGAATGGAAGTCGGGATGGCCATTGACACTTCAAAGTGCGGCGTGTAGCTGAGTAGCGTATTGGAAGGTTGAGGGGGTATTTTATCTTCTCTGGGAACACTTTTCAGATCAGAATAGAGAGGCGACCAAACTTACCTTGTTCTCAGAGCAACTGTTTCCAATGTGAAGAGTGAAATCCAGGTTATTTCTGACTGATCCTACTCACCCCAGCTGAATTTCCTGATTTCTAACTATTAGCTATTTTGTAGTCTCTCCAAGATTTTCAGTTAGGTGTGTTGAACAAAACCTCAAAAATGCTTATTATATTAAGTTTTAGTTTTCTATCTAGTCCCATTCAAAAGATTTTTTGAGCTTTTAAAGCTTAGATTAAAATAAAATAAGAGTGGTTGGGTTGGTAATAACTGCTATTGTTAAATGACATCAACATTCATTTCAGAACATCTGTAAACACATTGTTATTCTTAAGTAGACCAAGGATTTTTGGAAAAACACTGCAAGTAACTGGAACTTCTTTTACAGTAAACTTTGACATTTATTTCTTTCATTCTCTGTTGGATTTCTGCAAAAGAGAGGTTATTTTTAAGGGCAAGATCCGACCATACGCTCCCACCTCTCAAAAAACATGGTGCAAGTTAGTCACCCACTCAAGGCTAAGAGTTGGTTATGATCAAGGTTTTGATGCCTCTTTCCCCAATATTAATTTAAAAGGTGCCTACTAACATCAGCAGGAGTTGAAGGAAATTCCGATGTATGCCTAGAAATGTCAGTATGTTAAACATGAAGTAAAGGTACTTAACTTATATGAACCTGGTATACAACTATACTTGCATTGTCTTTTTTTTTTTTTTTTTTTAATGTATATGTATATATGTCTTCTTTGATTAGGCAATGCTGGATGTTGCAGCGCACCACGGATGGCTGGTGACTGCTCTGAATATAACCGGTCTGATACAGATGGTGGTTCAGGGTAGATGGATACATGATTCCTCCCTGCTTACTTTGCCTAATATAGAAGTGCAACACCTTTATCTTTTTAGGTATGTAACTCTTCTACGCATTTGCAGGTTTGCAATTTCATTACACCTCTGATTGCTGATACTGATTGAATGTCACTGTTGTGCCCAAGGATGTTCATTAATGTAACAGAAGCAAAACTCATTCTTTCACAGCGATCCTCTCCCAAATGGAGGTCTTGTTTCTGTTTTCAATTTTCATTGATTGCTTAACCCCACAGAGTATTTTGAGAACCATGATTCCAGACAACTGAACAAGAGATGACTGGAAGGGTTCCAAATTCTAACAAATGCAACTCTGTGTTTTAATTACAACTTTATTTGAATTCACATTAAAAATACGCTGGTACCCATGTTAATATCATAGATAATGTCAGGCTGTGCGAGTGCCGAGATGATGCAATAATTAACACTACCCAAAAAGAAGTGACAGGCATTTAATAACAGAAGCCAGTCTCAAGTTTTACCACCAAAACAACTGAAAACAAATGTTTGCTCTCTGTCTCTCTCCCCGGGCTGTGTGCATCAGGAAGTGGGGCCAAGGAAGGAGGAGGAGCACGCCGGGGGGCTACCAGGGGCCCATCGAGTGTCTTCCTGAACTCATGGCAGCCTGTGAAGGAAAAGAGAATGTTTTTGCTTCCATTGTGGACAGTGAGTTGCAAGCAGCACACATTGCACAGGTATGATTTTCAGCGGTCGTTAGGAGTGTGATTGGCAGGGAAGAGTTGCTGGGAAAAAAAAACACTTCCCTTTCGGCAAATATCACGTGATATTCTATATAAAAGGCAATACATTCATTACTCCAATTTCAGTGAACACGTAGCCTTACACAGGTCCTTCCCTTCCTACTTTCTAAACATTATTTTCTCTTATTCTCTAATAACCAGTAGGGCTCATAGCTGATATTACCAGATCTTTTTGCTTTCAGATTCTTGTCTAGGTCATTCAATCCACTGGCAGTTACTCACCGTTTCATGGTCAGCTCTGCACTGGGAGTACTGGCACTCCAGGTGCCACTGTAGCTGGTCTCTGCAGTGGTCTTTCAAACACTGTAGTTTCTGAGAATGCCCTTGGTAAAAGATCCAGCACTCATTTGATGATTGAAGCAGAAAAAGCAGATTGAACTTTCACAGTTACAGAGGGAAGAAAAAAATACTTTAAAATACTGAGGCTACTAGGGTCTTATTTTCAGCTTCCAGCAGTTCCCAGCAAAGGATATCTATATCCCATGGTATTCATTACACCATAGGACTGTTGATTTAAAAGAAATGTATGAACAAAGAAAACTTCACAGCCTACACTTCAGATATTTTTATTTGAATATTTGACAAGACAGCAACATGTCTTGTGTGTGACTGTTCAGCTTCAGTTAAACCGTTTACTGGTATGCATGCAAAAGGAAAAATACTTAAATATCTATGGAAAACAGCTGCATTTGTAAGTAAATTACCATCAAAATTTTGAATTAAGAAAATGTATTGACATCAAAACAAGACTTGCGTTAAGACTGTATTTCTAACATAATACACATTGATTTCAGTCCAACTTTTAGATGTGATAAAAAATTAGAACATTGTTATAATTAGTTCAGGGAGAACTCAGAAGTAAACTTACTTAATTTATTTGCATAAATTGCCATTCTGTTATCTTTAAAAGCAAATGCAAATTGGCTCTGTCTGATATGATGATGGTTATTTGGCTCAAAAGTGCTTCAATTTGCGTAGCAATCTGGTGTCGTCTCTGCAGTGAGGCGATCCCAGGTAACATACAAATCCTGAATTATTCCAGAAATTAGTATGTTTAAAGCATCAATTTAAGTGCTAATTGCGGTAGTAATGAGAAAAAGCAGTACTACTGTGCGATTTGCATCTCCTGCCCCATCAGTATGCCCGGAACGGCTGCTGACTGGCAGAGGATTTGGCTGCTAATTAAATAATTGTATGCATGGCAGTGTTCTCGTCTGATTCAATAGATGAAGATTAATCCTCAGATAAATATGTTTGGCTGGTATTGAAATGTCTTAGCAGTTTCTTCAAAAATAGCTTGTGTGCATGTGGTGTGTATGTACACTCAGCAAGAGACCGCGTCTCTATATATCTCTGTTTGTAAATACAGATGCATAGAGGAGGGAAAAACATAATTCTGTAGCATCATATAAGGAGAAAGTTTCATTTCCATGAGTTCAGAATGGCCTTGTGTATAGCAAAGCCATGACTGTATTATGCACTGCAGTGTGAAACCTTTGTTACCAACATGTTAAATTCTTTACAGCACTTATTTTGCAAAAACAAAATTTGTAATACCTAGCACAGAGTTAAAAATTATATTAAGGCTGTTTGTTTAATGCTTTCACATGCGAAGCTTTAAATATGCAACTAACTGCATGGAGGAGGGGGCAACCAAGAGAAAAAAAAACAGTAAAAATACATATTAATGATATATTGTCTATAACGCCAGCTTATAGTAAGATTGCAGTTTTTATTTTGATTCTGTCCGGGTCCTGTTCCAGGATAACATGCTTAAAGTGGTAAGTGTGTCGGCAAAATGCCTAGAACATGTTTTTTTTAATAGTATAAAACTTTTATTTCTAACTGACAGTATATTTTCCCTATATTTTAAATCTGTTCCTAGCATGATTTTGCTAAAGTTTGAGCTTTAAATATGTTTGGAGAGTACAGGAAAAGGAAAGAAATTTCACATTTAGAAAGAAGAAGATATCTTTAAAGCAGATTGGTAATTAATTTTTAAATAGCAACTCTTGAAGCTGCTCATGGATTTGGAATATTAGGCTAAATCCTGGGGAGAGAGATTATTGGCAAAAATGCTAATGATGTTTTCAAAGATTCATGAAGAATTTCTCATGTGATTGATTTGAATCTTTGGGTTTTGTGGGTAAATATCTACATTGTGTATATGTGTGTGCACATGTGGGTGTGTTTATGTGTTCAGAAGGAAGAAATATATGCATATGTAATCTTATACAGCAAAAAAACTGTAAAATTGATTTTAAAAAGTATTTAAGTGATGTGGGAGCCTGGCTTTAATTTTCCAAATGTTAGTTACAGTCCTAAGCCTTATTGAAAGTCAATAGGCTTGAATGCTGAAATTGCTTAGACTCTATCTCAGGTTTTTGGCTGCAGCTTCATTTCTATATCAGTGATTAATTCTGAGTCAGTATTTTTTTTTTTCAGTGTCTAAGTTACTTAGGTATCTTTTAAAGTACTAAGCTGATATTTATACTATTGAGACAGCCTAATGTCAATGCTTTGTGAATAATCAAGCACTATTAATTTAATCTGTAATTGACAAAAACATAAGGCCTGGAGAATTAACAGTAATTCCAACTACCTTCTTATCCCATCAGAAAGTTACCCAGAGTTGCTTTGTTTTGTTAACACAGTAAAAGCTCGATAAGAACCTGAGAGCTTCTGACATGAAATATGTTGGGGTTGTATGGTATAAACAGGACCAAATGGGGGATGATCACCAGGTTTGTATAGGTCGGTCAGGATGATTTTACGGGATGCTGGGGAGCTGTTCTGCCTTAGTGCAGTGAGAACCTCACTCTGTCTGTAAGGGTCCTGCAGTTGGTTTTATCGTAGAAGTTGTTAATCAAAAAAATCTCTTGTCGGTTAAGGTGCAGATACTCAAGTTGTCTCATCCGGTGTGATCTCCTGGAGGTAGTTCTAGTTTGTCTGTGCGTTAAATGTCGTGAAATCCTGGCAACCGTGAGTTAAGGATGTGTAGTGCTTTTTCTCCTTCCAGGTGCTGCCTTGTTTTTCCTTTTTTGCTTTGAGCTGGGTCAGAAAGGGGGATCATTTTTCCCTTGCTGTTTGACCTTTTTATTCGTTACTCATCTTTTCCCTGTCCTTCCTTGGCTAGAGCACTACTAGGTGCATTAGTGCAGTTTACCAGTGCCTCCTGTTTTCCGCTCCCATTCCAGGAGCGCTCACAGCTGGCCCTGCCGCCTTCCCCACTGAACGGGCACAGCTGCCCATACACCAAACCCGGGTAGGAGGAGAGAGATCAGTTTTAACCTAAATCGTGTTTAGTTTGGCTAGGCTACAGCAATATAGCCATTTTAATCCAGCGTAAGTCTGCCCTGCACCCAAAAGTGAGCAATTCTGCTCCCCTTCTCCATGCCATTATTTTTAACCTTTCCTGAGCTACCTCACTGCCCAGCGGCACAAATGCCACGGATGGGACAAGCAGGAAGCTGGGATGAGGGATCCTCACTGGCAGTCGAAGTGAAGTAGCCGGTAGCCAAGTGGCTGCGGGAATCTTGGTGCCAGCAGGGGAGGAGGGATGACGACCTGCTGCGTTCGGTGGCCCTGGAGCTCGTAGTTAGTCAGAGGGCTCGCACGGTCAGCAAATACGTTTTTACAATCAGTATTCAGCTGGTCTGGCTTCCTGCTGCCACAAAATGCCCAGCAAGCTGCTCCCTGTAGCCGTGCAGGGCCGGGAGTGCCAGGGGATGAGGGCTGGAAAGAGCTCGCCAGGAAGGAGGCTCCTCGGGAGCAGCCGCCCCCTGCCCAGGGCAGCGCGGCCGGAGGGCTGCTCCGTAGGGAGGGATGCAGCAGCCGGAGCGCTGGCGGCTGCCGTCACCGCCAGGATGAATCGTGGCAGTGGAGTCTCCAGGAACGTAGCATCGAGCACGATCTACATGAAAATGCATTTATTTAAAAGCACAAGATGGCCAAACTGATGCATGAAAAGTAAATAGATATAAGCCTTTTTCCAGATAAAACGATTTCCATTCCCTGCCAGTGTTGCCCATGTGACCGTGTGTACCTTCTCCATTCCCAGAAGGGCTCATTTTGACATTGGTTGGCTTTTTACCAAGAGCAGTCGTCTTCTTTCATTGGTCTCCTTCCCACCCTCTATCTTTTTGTAAGTGTCTCTTTCCCACCCTCTATCTTTTTGTAAGTGTTGTTTGAAAATATGGGAGACACTGATTGTTTTGAGGAGGAAGGGAAGGGCAGAGGATTGCTGTCTTTTCATTTGCTTTTCTCCCAGTGCCTGTTTCGTCTTTCTTTTTCACCCATAATGAGGCGCCAAATCACTCACTCCATTCCACAGCAAAGCTTCTCTTTCCTCTTCCTAATAAATTGCACTGAGGGCATAAGCCCATTTTCTTTGCACTAAATGACAGCCTACATGATTCCCCCCAGTTTTGTGACAGCACCTCAGAACTGCTTGTCCTAGTCTGATGGAGACCATGAAGGATAGAGCAGTGTTTTTAGGATGCCTTATTGATTGCTGCATGTGAGATTGAAGAGTGTCATGATCAGCTGCACAAACTGTACAACTCTAGCAACTGTTCACTGTAGAAAAATGAGCGATAAAGTTGAGGGACTGATGCAGCTCATGAGGAAACTTAGAGACTTGGGAAGCCTCGTAAGGACTGCAGCAAGGAGGCTTATGAAGATGAATGCAAGAAAACCTTTAAAAAGTACAGATAACTTTGGATAAGCTTTTGAACTTTTGCTTAATTATCGGAACTGATCCTCTGAACTCTCTGAGGTTTGCCCATTGCTAATTAGCACTGCAGTGACTTGTTCTTCATGGATTATGCTAAGGAAGTTTAATTTAAAACTTAATTATACTAGTTTTTAAGTGGCTTACAGGAAAAAAATACCTTAATCGGGAGCAGTAAGAAATTTTTCCTGTGTTCAGATGCCTGTAATCTTAGTGGGGCAGGTATAATGTGCTTGAGGGGTTTCATACTTGTTTTCTTACTTAGAAGAAAAAGTAGTGTACGAGGTTAATATAAAGTATTTTATGCTTATGATTCGAAGCACTGAACTATTAAATATTAGATTTTAATACATAATAAAATAGTCTATAATAAATATGTAAACTGCACACACTGAGTTATTTTGATTATAATGGCAATGGTCTGAATTGTATGGAGTGTCTTGTACTTCACTGCAGTCTGTTTTTTTCTGCAGGCTTGGAATTTCTTGTCCCGTTTGCCAATTCTGAACATTAGCCTGAGCATCAAAGGCTGTTGGGATGACCCAGTGCAGGCGCAGAATGAAGTGCCTGTTCCTTCTTTAACAACAGACGTGCGAGATGACAAAAAGTGGATCAAGTTACACGCTGATCAAGAGTATGTGCTCCAGATAAACCTGCAGAGAAGCCAGATGGGGTATCAGGTAGATATATTTATCATTTCCTTCCCGAGCGCACAAGATTTCAAAAATCCATTTACATTATCAATAAGGCTTTACACAGCATAACACTTCTCATGGGGCTGCTAAGAACTGGGTAAATTACAAATACTTTCAAAGCCTTTTCCATGTCAGTAATGAGTAGATTTGTTTAAGTTACAACAAGTGCTATACAGCAAATAGATTCTGAAGGTAAAATCCTAGACCAGTTCAAGTCAATGGAAAAATCTTTCAGTGTTTTTATGAAGACTCTTGCTTGGGTGGTATAACCATAGACAATAGAGGTGATAACTTCAGAGTCATAATAGGAGTATTTATTTAAACATCTCCCAGCCCCAGACTAACCACTCACACTCTTACCTATCCTGCTTCCCCAACCAAGTTTGTTTCCAACGTACCTCCAAGCTACGTACCAATCCTGTGCCTATGTTTCCATTCAGAACAGACCCTCAGCCCTTCACTGCACACATACTTCTCATATTTTGCATATCAAACAGCTCCTCAATCCTGGAACGTCAGCCACATTCCCTGTTTCCCTTTGGGCTGGTTACCTCACTGTGCCCTCAGACATTTTGATGTTCCAAGGTGGAAATGCCACTACCTGCACCCGCTTCCAAGGGCTGGGCTTTTTGTTTTCATGTTAATCTCAAACAATGTTGTTTTAGTATCTTCTAAAGAGATAGAAAAGAGGTTTACCATTAACTCTTCTAGCATTTGGAATATAATAGATGAAATTACAAAAAAAGAAAATATTTCCATTCGGGTTTTATTAGCTTAGAAAGTCAGTGGAATCTTATATTCTGTCTTCTTTTCTGTGGACTCCATTTTTTTTTAACTCTTTATCTGGAAAGAAATGACAATTATTTTAGGTTGGATTTGATTAAATTCTAGTATTATGCAAAAAATTCATGACAGTGTATTTTTTTTTCTGGCTTTCTTCACTCAAGGAAAAATAGTGTTGTGGAAATGTGATTTCCAGCTGAAGTGAATGGCTTCTTTTTCCTAACAGGGAAAGCAAGACAGTAAAGCGGCGGCCCCTCGATTCCCCAAAGTTAAAGATGAAGGCTGGTTTCTCATACTGGGAGAAATTGACAAGAAAGAACTCATTGCCCTGAAAAGAATTGGATATGTCAGAAATCGAAATACTGTTTCTGTTGCCTTTTATACTCCAGAAACTTCTGGAAAGTAAGTTAAATTTTGAAATTAAGTTTTCTTAATGATTTTTCTTTCCCAGTAGCTAAGACTTAATTTCCAAGCTCATACTTCCATGTTTTTTTTTTTTTTTATTTTTTAATGTTTTAGGTGTATCTACACATTGTATATCATGAGCGACAGTTACCTTGGCATGGACCAACAGTATGACATTTATTTGAATATTATCCCAGCAAGTACTTCAGCACAAGTCACAACAGATGTGTCAGATGCAATGAGTCACCTGTCTGTGAAGTAAGGTGATCTGAACAGTCCATTTAAAACAACTGGTCCTGCAGCTGGGGTAGTCGGTCATTCTGGACATCTGGAAAAAAAAATACGTTTGCCTTAGTGGAACCAACTTCTAACCTCAAGACACCTAGGAAATTAAAAGTGACTACTGTATCAACTCTGGTAACACAGAGTTAGCCGCAGTGGCCTTACTCCTTTATAAAGTTTTGTCGTTTATTGTTTCATCTTTGTAAAATCTCCAGAATTCATATTGATCTGTTTTACTCCAAATATAGTTGTTATAATTGAATTTTGACAAAAAAAAAAAAAGTAAGAAACTAAAGTATACTTTACCTTGTGCAAATTTAGGGCTATATAAATCTTCATTCTGAAAATTGTGTTCTGTAGTCTATGTATCAATGTAGTTTAAATACTCAGCTTTTTTAATTTATAGGGAAAATGGAAAGTTTGGTCTAAGAACTGCATAAAATATTGATGAAAGTGTTTTATTTCATGTTTAATAAAAATATATCCAAATGTTTGCATTAGATTTTTCAATGTAAAATATATCACATGAATAGTAATAAAATTTTTGTCTTAAGCATACGACATTTTGAAGGCAATAATTAAAAAAGACAATTTATAGTAATTATATTACACATATAAAAATATGTGTATATTATATATATATATGTGTGTGTGTATTAATGTATATATACATATATACACTGTCCACTTATCCAATACACATATATAATTAAAGTGGACAGTGAGGTAGATTGAGAACTAGACGGATGGCAGAGCCCAGAGGGTGTCAATAAATGGGGCCAAGTCTAGCGAGTCTAGTTGGAGGGTGTTCAACTTGTTCATCAATCACTTGGACAAGGGCACAGAGCGCACCCTGAGCAAGTTTGCAGATGACACCAAACTGGATGGAGTGGCCGGCACTCCAGAGGGCTGCGCTGTCATACAGAGGGATCTGGGCAGGCTGGAGATTTGAGCAGAGAGGAACCTCATGAGGTTCAACAAGGACAAGTGCAGGGTCCTGCACCTGGGGAGGAATAACCCCAGGCACCTGTACAGATTAGGGCTTGACCTGCTGGAAAGCAGCTCCATGGAGAGGGATTTGGGAGTCCTGGTTGACAACAAGTTACCCATGAGGCAGCAGTGCCCTCGTGGAGGAGGAGAGTTGCCAGCAGGTGGAGGGGGAGGATCCTGCCCCTCTCCTCAGCTCTGGTGAGGCCGCACCTGGAGTATTGGGTGCAGTTCTGGGCTCCCCAGTACAAGAGGGACGTGGAGCTTCTAGAGAGGATCCAGCGTAGAGCAACGAAGGTTAAGGGACTGGTGTATCTATCGTATGAGGGAAGACTAAGCGAGCTGGGCCTGTTTAGCCTGGAGAAGACAAGACTGAAAGGGGATCTCATCGACATGTACAAGTACCTAAGGGATGAATGTAGGGAGGATGGAGCCAGACCATTCTCGGTGGTGGCCAGTGACAGGAAAAGGGTAATGGGTGCAAATGGAAACACAGAAAGTTCCACGTCCGTGTAAGGCAGAATTTCTTTCCTGTGCGGGTGCCAGAGCCCTGGCACAGGCTGCCCAGAGAGGCTGTGCAGGCTCCTTCTCTGGAGATCTCCCAAACCCGCCTGGCTGCCGCCCTGTGCCCCGTGCTCTGGGTGTCCCTGCTGGAGCAGGGGGGTTGGGCTGGATGATCTCTAGAGGTCCCTTCCAACCTCAGCCACTCTGTGATTTTGTGATATATGCAGTAAGTATGGTTACAAAGGTACTCCAAACAGTCCAAGATATTCCCAGTATAAGATACTGTGCAATGTATATAGATTAAAGCTTACTCTTTATATATTAGTGTATTTTTCCTTTGTTTCCTGAATTTGGAGAGTTAAGGCTTGCTCAGCTGCTGAGGCACATCCAGTTGTGTGGCCAGTGCTAGGGTTCACCGCGGAACTAAGTTCTAACTGAATTCCCTAAGTAAGGGAGAGTTAGGCTCCAAAAAAGGGCTCTACAACAGGCAGCAAGACGAGCAAGCAGCAGTTCTGCCAGCTGATACGCAGCGTCCAAGGGATGCCCCACTTCGTGATTAAAGTTACTGCCAGAAAGAAACTCCTCCCCGCAAGACATGAATCTGGTGGGAGACACAATTACGCTGCTCACCTAGATCTACATACCCCGGTGGCTGTCCCCGGCTCAGCCTTAAGGGGATTCAAGATGCTGAGCTAGTACTTGAAGGCGACAAGTGCTACAAAACGCCATCGTGCAGCTTCATTCAGCTAGAGGAGACCTGAAACTGAATATTAATGTTTGAACTTGTTCAGCTTTGCTTTTAAATAGCTAACGTCACCTCAGTGAGGTATCGGTCCTCTATCTTGTGCACTGTGTTTCACAGCATCAAACGGTACAGCAGAGAACTGGCACTCGGAAGTTTCCCCCAAAAATGACCCCAATGATGCTGCACCTGCACTGCAGCAGAGAGACCACCGGACAACTTCAGAGTGCAACAATTAAAAATAATACATTGCAAACGCAGCCAGCAAACTCTAATTGTGAGATAAAATTTTAAAAATTACACAGTCAGTAATTGGATATCTTCCCAGAACATCACCTCACCCGATAATATTAAAAAAATGCTTCATTGTTAGAGGTTAATTTTATTGCATGAGGCAATAATAGTAATAGAAAAATTGTGGTTATATGCACAGAGAGGTGCACATTTCTTTTCATCCTGCACCTAGTTTTTAAAAGGATTGGGTTTTATTTTTTCTAATCTTTAAGTAAATTTTCCACAGAAATTAAGTCCTTTCTTTGGGAAGATTCTTGGATTGAGGTATTATATTGTCCCTCAACAATTCTAATTAATTAGAAAATTGAGCTATGCCGTGGTCACACAACATACCAACATGATGATCTCAGCCCTTGCTGCTTTGTAAATGCACGTCACAAAATTGTGTCAATGCAGAGTAGTAGCAGGAGCTTCAGTATTCTGTCTTAATCAATTAAAAGAGTTTCTGTAATGTCATTTGTAACATTTTTACTTGTTTTAAAAATATATTTAATTTCTATTATGTTATTTTTAGACATACTTCAGTATTTTTAAATAACACATTTGACATACGTAATTACACAAAACACTTGCAATTTTGTTGCAGAAGTATTGTACTTGTGAAGACAAAGTCTGAAGCAATGTAGAATGGACTCATGCAAATTGTTTAGAATCATCATTTATCTGAAAAATCTGAGAAATTCTGGTGCATTTAAAACAGCTGCTTAGAAAGAACAATCAATAAATTCACTCATATGATCTCTAATGGTGAAATGTGAAAATAGCTGCCTCTTACAAAAGTTGGAAAATCAAATGAAGAACAAAAATAGATAGAAATTAGCAATTGTTTTGTGACTTATCACCATTATGGATAGATAAGCAGGTTGTTTGCTTATGCAGAGAATTTTAAGTTTCTCATTCCAGTTCGTTTTTTGTTTCCATTTTTTCTGGGGTGTTTTTTTTGTCTGTTTGTTTGTTTAACTTCTAGAGACTAACTGCAGCTGCTTCTATCTGCTGTGTTATCATCCTTTTCCAAAAACTTGAAAGAGCAACACAAATCACTCACTTCTTAGGTGTTTTTCTCTAAGTTTGCCTGCCTTTTCCATCTTATCCTGTTTTACCCTAATGGCATCACAGCAGTAGTTGGCAGGAGCTGGAGGAGCTTTGGATAGGTACATCCTTCCCCATCTCTTCTGAAAGTTTTTTGTTGTTAGGGGTGGGGGGGGGTTGATATTTTTATTTGTTTCTAAAGGCAATCCAAGATTTAGAATCTAACTTCAGATATCTGTTCTAACCAAGTGCTGAATGTGTCCCGGTGGCATCTTTGAGGGTATCTTCACCACTCCAGTCTTTCTCCTGGGTTACAAAGTGCATTTTCTGAGGCCTTCATTTCACCCAGATGAATTCATCTATTTAAGCTGCCAACTCCAAATTTCTCCTTCTTGTTATTAAAATAGTTTTCTTTTAGAGACCATCTCTTCCCTTCAGGAAGTCTTGGTAGTCAACCTCGGTAGTCATACCCAACAGGAATCATTCCTCTCTGGAGGCTTTAAAACAATAAAATAAGGAAGCTTTTTTACTGCAGCAGTTTCATTATTTTCTCATCTCCCTCTTTCTCTACTCCATTTCCAATAGACTCCCCTTTAGCTCCTCCACAAATATTTTGTGCTACCTGTAGTCCTTACAGTCACACCCCAGCTCTCAGTGATGCAGTGTAGACACTGTTCTAGCCTGTGCCATAAGTACTGATGCTGGACAAAACATCGGGGTAATAGATTTCAACCTTGTATTTGTTCCCACATCCAGAAGAAAAGTTTGAGCTGTTCTTGAGAGGAGGGAAGAGAGGAAAAAAAAAAAAAAAAAAGTGTGATAGGATAATCCTGTAAGGAGAAAGCCAGGTCCCAGGTGTGAGGAGAACCCATCCACCCACACGTCACATGAAATAGTAAAGTTGTGTAAAGTTAGTTTATAGCAACTTTTATTTAATAAAAAAGGGGAGGGAAAACTATGAGAATTCCCTAAAGATCTGTACAAACAGCCTTCCTGCTCTGCCAATTGGGAGAACAGGTACATGAAAGCATATGGTTATTACTAACAAATGGATGGTAAAGGGCACTGGGCACCAAGGGAACATCTGTGTCTGTTCTAATTGTGCGCGTGTTAGAAAGTGGAGAGAAAGGTACTCACACAGGACAAATGGAATTTTCTAAACCCCACTGATTTGAGATAGAAACTTGTTTAAGCACATACAGATCATACCAAAGAACAGTGTTTATAAAGTAAGATTAGATGTTCTTTAGATTGACATACTGCCAAAACTAGGTAAAATAGCAAATTGCATACAGGTGTAAGAGGAAAAGAACCCCACGCACACCCATTGATAAACTTTGGTTCTATTACTCTGAAAATATTAGAAGTATTGCAACTTTACTGCACTGAGGGAAGAGGGCAATCTATTCTTTCCTATTTCTAAGGTAACTCACTGAAAG
The DNA here is from genome assembly GCA_013398735.1 of Nothocercus julius. Lineage (NCBI taxonomy): Eukaryota > Metazoa > Chordata > Aves > Tinamiformes > Tinamidae > Nothocercus > Nothocercus julius. The sequence continues at coordinate 9,556,618 of VZSV01000006.1, read as the reverse complement.
GATGAGTACATAAAAAGCCTTATCTGAAGCAACAGCCTCAGTTTAAAAAAGACTGGTCCATTTATATGGAACTGGCATTCCTCTACTAGGTAAAATCAATTTTGGAGGAGGCCTCTCTATATTTTTGTGTCAAGCTTAAAGTATGAAATCCTTTTGCAAAATACAGCAGGCAGAAAATACATGATGTATGTAGGTATAGCTGTGTCCATCTGCACCATAAAAAAAGACCTGATTCCAATTTTCGTACCCTCCTCTGACTGAATGGGTGAGCAAGTAGGAGCTGGAGAGCAAGGCTGGGTCCAAAGAAAGTACATACAAATATTCTAGATGTTCACACTTACCACAAGTTGCAAAGGGTTGTTGAAGTTCTTGCTTCTTAACACTTGTGAAAAAGAAAATGAAAATGTCAGTGGGTTTCATTTCTCACATAAAACACCTGAACTAAAAAGACACTAGAAAGTGCCTTCATGCAGGTATCTACTGTCACCTGAGGTGTCCAAGCTCTCTCCAGAGGAGATACAGAATTGGTGCTGCCCACACAGTCTAAAGCCAATTGAAATCACTAGACTATCCCATCTGGCTTCCAGCTGCTGCATCCAAAATGACATAATCTGCTTTAAATCCTATATAATACCTGTGATAATTGTACACTAGCAAGTAGTACAGACCAGCAGGCACAGACCTATAGAAAGAAACAGTTGGTACTAGTGTCCCAACTACACAGATTCAGAGAGTTTGACATTAAGGTACATGTTGGTCCAGGAAGTTGCTGAGCACCTCAGGTTCCTTCCTGCAGTGCATCTCCTGGGTACACGAGCCACATGCAGAGGGCTGCCAGATACAAACACGATGCTGTCCTGCCTGTCAGTCCTTCTGGATGCCTCAAATAACCTGGGGCATCTCAGTGGATGCTTACCCTGAGGCAAGCAAACTGAGCCCCTATTACTTCTGTACACATAAGCAAGCAGTTCACTGGCTTAACTGTAAAGGTCTGATGGCATTTAAGATAACCAGGGATTTTCCAGTTGCCACCACAGAAGACAGCAAGTCCTCCATGGGTTTTGTGTCACTTCTGCCAACCCTGTGCAGGTGTCCTGCTATTGTGGCGTGATACCTGGATACTCAAGCATAGCTAACTAAGCAAGCCCACATAGTTCTTAAGGTAATAAAAAATACTGTACGTGTTTTGATAAAACTTGCTTTTCCCAGAGTACAACACAAGCCATTTTCTAAGAAGAGAGAATTCTCTTGATTCATGGGAAGAAACCTGGAAAAGGCTTGGATGTCGTAGGATGTCGTGTACCTTCCAGACATATAGACCTACGAAAGGGAGAGTAGGGTTGTTGCTGAGAAGGACCACACAAATTTTACATTCCACCTATTCTATGGCCAATCTTTGATTCCTACACATCTTTATTAAAACACTTCTTGCTAAATGAGATTTGTATTTTAGAGTACATCACATTTCAGCAGGCTATGCCAAGATCTACATTAGCAGAAATTTTGACTCACAGTTTTGTAAAGTGATTTGCGAAAGCTGGGAATGAACAAAATGAGTTTGTTATTAATGTCACATACTGGGAGCAGTGAGAGGTTAAGCCACTTGCCTGAAGTCTATAAAGGGAACTTTGTATCAAAGGAACTTGTCTGGAAAGAAATTGTACTGTTTGTACTAAATAAATCTCTGCGTATATAATTCTATAGAGGATTCAATCTAGAGAGAAGAAACAAGCTCTATGGAGAAAGGATTCTCCACAGTGATTACACCATACTGCAATTAAATATGTTTACAAGAAGAATCTTGTACTCGAATCTCCTAATGAGCTCCATCCTGCATCAGTGGGATTCAAATCCAGCGCTCTCACAGTCAATAAGCCCTTCTTCTGCTTTTCTATTCCTGGAAAATCACAGTTGTTTTCTCTGCTCTGCCGGTTTAAAACTCTGAGTCTTTCCTGCATCTTACTCTGTCTAATCACATTTTACTTTTTTCAAGAATAAAGATTTCCACTCACCTAATAATATAGCATTCATTAATTCACTATAAATTTACCTTCAGAAATAAGAATGTAAAACCTTCACTAAGACTATGCATTAGTCTTCACTACTGTTTTGTTCAGTTTTTGGATGTTTTTTTCAGCTTAGTTTTGCCCTATCAAGGCTCAGAAAAAATCTGAAAGGAGAGATGCAGATCTTGCCCCTCAATTGCGTGAGATCCTTACACAGCAGAATGAGTGAGATCCCTTTGCACAATGACAAAGGCAACATGGGTAGGAGGAAAAACAGAGATTGCGTAAAAAATATTGAGAGGGTTGGGGGAGTTAATGTTGGGTTTAGAATAGAAAAGAAATATGAGAAAATGAGGGAAAAGAAAGTAAATGACATTGGTTAGCAAGTATTATTCATGTGCTAGGGAAAAAAATGCAATAGAGTGAAAGTAAATCTGTGCTGAATGTTATAATTCCCAGGGCGATTCCTCCTAAGGATTTGTAAGGACTGCAAAGGTGAATTAGGCGTTTTTGAAAACCACACTCTCAATAATGCGATACATTTACAAATAGCTACAAGGCTATGCTGGCATGGAAATTAGAAAAGGGAATCTCCACAAAAATAATCCTTTTCCAACTACACTCTAAATGTGTAAGTGTGATAAATGGCAGTTTTTTGCATGGAAACAAATTAGAACATAAACAACCATAAAAGTGTTAATGTGGGAAGATAAAACGTACATTCTTTAGAAGTGCTACTTTCTTCTAGCTGACAGAAAGAAACCATTTTGGATGCCAATAACACATGGAGAGTTCCCGACAAGTATCTGACAGCAAATCCAACCTGTTAGGGACTAATTATTCATTGTAATATCACAGTAGAGTCAGGTTCTTAAAAACTGTCATCCGTGTAAGCTGTGACAATTTTGTAATTATTTTCTCAAATGAGTGTAATCATTAAAGGAAGATTTGGAAAACAACAGGAGGATTCTACCATCTACTTAAAAAGTTACCTTCATTCATCTATGCCAAAACAGGATTTGATCCTAAAGCTCTTTGCTATTTTGCACTGTTTAAAATATAGCATAAAATGGAGTTAATTTCTCAACCAAGAGACTACATGACTATTTAGCAATTTACTCATCCAAGTTTTTTGTTTTGGTTTGGTTTGTTTCCCTTTACCCAAAATACTCAACCTGAATTATTTTAATTTGATCCTTTTAGTCTTGCTCCAGTGCCTGCTAGCTCCTGAATTCCACTTCAGTTATGACATAAATTATATCTTTTTCTGCCTTCTCTCTAGCAATGAAAGAGCCACACAGAGGTATTTTAAGGTCCCCATCCAAAGAGAGCTCAGTGGAAAAAGCTCCCAAGATTTTATCAGCTCTTGAACAAAGCAAAACAAATACAATTTAGCCTATTGCAAACAGATGCTGCAACTGAGTCTTGCTATTTCTTTGTACAGCTTTACTGCATCTCTCCCTTAAACAGCCTCTCATGTTATACTTGAACTCAGTTTTCTGGGATGTAAAATGGTTGTGATTGGAGGGGAACTCTGGAGATCGCCTAGTCCAACCCCCATACTCAAAGGTCAACTGGAGTAAGTTACTCAGGACCACATCCAGTCAGGCTTTGAGTCTCTTTAGGTCTCATCTTTGCAGATACTAGAAAAATATATTATGTTACACTTCTCAACCAAAAATCCCTCCTCCATCATCTACAGGCATAATCTTCATTTGTCATAAGGCAAACATGTCCCTCAACTTCAAAAAGGCTCCTTAGCAAGAGGTTTAGAAATCTGAAAATACCTTCAGAAAAGACTAAGACTTTGCATTCACCCGGTTACAGTGAGTGTCATTCTGCAAGTTATCCAGTAACTTTGAAGAAACACCTGGGAGAAGTCGCTGAAACTTGCACTAACAGCTTTTCCCTTCTGTCGATAAACTATACACAGACATGGTCAGCTACAAATACATCTTTCATAAAACCTTTTTTTTTTTTTTCTCCCCCCCATTGAACTCCCTGCCAATAGCCTCTGTCTGGACTAGACTAGTAGATGACTGTTGCCCTTTAGCTGCTGCTGACCCTCAGGTTTTAGCTTCCCAGCACGTGATATACCAAAGAAGCTGCAATCATTTTTTTTAATCTTGTTGAGGCTTATCACTATTCAGGCCATGAATTTAAAACAGCAAGAAAACAGGAATAAACGTGCTCAACATGTGGGCTTCTGCAGGCTTTTTTAGGCAGATTTATCTTCCATTTACTGCATTCTCATCTGGTAAGACAAGGACTTACGAGAATTGTTAAGAGCTGACTCTATGAAAACTTTTCTGGTCCCCGAGTTTTGACTTTTTGAGCAGGAGGCAGAAGAAAAGAAGAAATAGAGCAGTAGCCCTGAAAGACTTGACTTAGATGTACAATTCCCAGAACACGATTTTACAGTGGGTTCCACCATGCAGTGACTACCAGAGAGACTTGCTTATGCTAAGGATCGTCCTTCAGGAGAAGGCAGCTCGGAGTAAAACCATCCAGATGTCTGGATAAAAATCTTTGATTTTACCTGTTCTGAACATATCTAGATTTAATCAACCTAGGTTTTAAGCTCATGGTGCCGCAAATGAATATATGAATTTGTGTCTCTTTCAACACTGATATTTGGGTAAGACACTCAGAGAGCCAAGAAATGTTACCAATCTCTTGGAATTAAGTATGTCCATTCATAAAGCAATGAAACAGAAAATGAATTCAAATCCCTTAGGTGCATGTAAGAGTAGAAGAAATTGCATCTAGATTATGCAATCTGAAGGGAGCATGACCACACTGCTGCAAGATAAAAGTCAGGAGATTATGGTTTTTAGGTTGTTGTTGCAGGGAAAGTGGTGGGTGGCTTTTGTGGGTTTCTTCTGGCTGTTTATCTTTTGGGAGATGGAAAAGTAGGTCGTCATGAAACATCATTGGCACACAGACACAATCCGACCTCCCCGGAAAATTGTCACAGAATGCGCAATGACAGCTTTTTTTCTTTTGTTGCCAAAATGAAAATATTTGCATCAATGTTACTCTAATCTCTGACACCAGGCCTATTCTCTGAGCACATGGAAGCCCTGCTTCAGCCAAATAGCTTGACTTTACTTGGAGGTATACTGTTTAGTGACCTGAATTAAGTATTTTGTTTGAATTGTTCAAGTAAACATAACCATCGCACATTAAGAGTATACTTGTTCCTTAATTACTTGGAAGTTAGAAGAAAAATCCAAAATAACTAGAATTGCCCCAAGAGAGTGTACTTTTTAAATTTCTAAATGAAAAATAATGAAAGCTTTCCATAGAACATCACAGCCTGAACCTTCTGATCCCAGCATCTTCAACTCACAATAGCAACATAGTTGTTATCTTGAGCTGACATGACATGACAAAGCTATCACATGCTTTGAGAAATACAACCATTTTTGCTCATGAAAGTGGGTTTTGAAATATAAGAGAATAAAAATTTTCTTTTATGGAAAGAATACTGTTTGCCATGAAAAAAATACACAATAATAGGATGCCACTGACTAATTTTTAGGAGGATTTTGAGAAAGATTGAATCCAGTTAGGTTGTAGGAGGCGTTGAAGCAAATGGTTGCTCTCAAATATTGTGCTCCAACTCTTAAAGTGGGCAGAGGCACCCGGACTCCACCAGAGGATGTCCAAGTTCACATCCGCTGCCCTGTCTTACGTATCCTTCAGCACAGGATGAGTCTGTGGGTCCCCGGGTCGTGCTTCTTCTTTCTGCATTGGCTACCAAGGGTGCCCAGATACACGCTCTCATGTATTGCTTTGGGAAAAGAAGCCTAAATTTCCATTCCAAACTTAGAGGCACAACAGTAACAAGCCTGAGCTTTGACAAAAATTCTCTCAGGACCAGAGTCTTTGGGAAACATAGACTTTAAAGGACCAAAACCTTAAAGAAGCAAGCTGTTAGAAATACAGGGTCCAGATTAACTGCTGCTTTATAAACATCCACATGAAAAGAGAAATGAAAAGTTCCACCAAAAAGACCCTGGCAAGAAAAATATACAGTACCCACTTGTTTGTGTGAAAGTCTTGGGGAACAGCCACATTAACTGAATCAATGAAACTCTATTGGGGAACATGGGTGCTGCTAAGGGAATGCATGTCTGTGAACAAAATTATGAAGGAAATTCTAACATTAAGTGACTGAAAAATAATCTAAAAAATATTCTTTTGATACATTATCCTTTACATCAAAGATTGGAGGATGAAATGCATTCCCTATATATTAGCAGATCATAATTAGTTTCTGCTATTACTTTCAAAGGATTTGGTGAATAGACAATAGTATTAGTATCATCTAATCCTTTCCTCAGACCTAGGACTCAAACATTAACAGCTGCAGATTTTATAACATTTCTAATTCAGGGATAAATTGTATTTTCTTGAATTGGATGGGTAGGTAACGTCCTCAAGTTATTTAATTCTTAGGAATCATTGACTTTACAGAAACACACCAAGAACTCATGACCATGAAAAATTGCTAATTAGATGAAATTAGATGAAAAAAATATCCCTAATGAGAAAAACAGAGTAAGAATCCTCTCTCCAAAGAGAAAAAGGGCTTTAAGACATGCAGACATGGCTGCTGTGAGGCAACAGTCCTGCTTGTTTTTATTAAACAGTCTCATTTGCTTTCATTACACTAAATTATTTCTGTGTGATGGCACAGCTTCAACAGAAGCATGCCTCTACCATTTACCTGGCCATTAGGGCACATTAGAGAAAAAAAAACAGTTAGAAGAGGGGTGAAAAAAAAAAATAAAGAGGGAGTTTTGTGTGAGAGCAGATAGAATAGGGGACTATTGCTGATTTTTAAAAGAAAGAGACCAAGTCGTCCATCTCCTTCTGAAAGGAGATAGTCTCTCTTTTCAGGGGAAGGCTCCCACCTCTCCAGTAGCCTTGGGCAAGATGCCAAATGAAGACTGTTCTCCTGCATTCCATCTTTTTACTGCACTTCCCTTTTCCCAGGCTGTTAACAATTTCATTTTGAGATGCTTCGTTTTCCATATTCACCAGATGTGGGGTGCTGAAATTCCCTCTCTCTGGATTCCACTCTGATTAAATACAAATAATCAGCTAACTACATATCCCTAAATAAGGGCATGCTAGTCACCATTTTATAAGCAAGCCCCTCTTTCCATTTTATCTGCCTATGCTTGTAGATCTGTATCACACCAACATGATACGGAGCAAAAGCAATCCCCATTAAAAAACGTTCCTTATCCCTGCATTTGCAAGAATGGCATGTGACAGAACTACAGTATAGTCTGTAATGTCTCTGTTTCTTAGAGAAGGAAGAATAAACACGTCGATATTTTTGGTTTATGCTTAACTGAAAAAGGCAGTGTCCTTGAGAATTAGTGTCTACTGCTCTGTTTCTTCATTTAGGTCCCCTTCTTTAATTGTCATCAGGGAAGAAAAATAATCAAAAAACAAAAACTCTACCAGTTTGCCCTCATTCAATAATAGGATTCATTTATCTGCCACTGGTCTTTTTATTTAAGAATCCTTGTTCAGATCAGACCATCTATACAACATTACTCTGCTGTAACTTTTCCCCAAACCACAAAACTATAGACTGTAAGAAACAACATAAGAATAGGAACAAGGAAATATTAAATAATTATCTGCTTAAAGATTGTATTTTTTCTAATTCTTTTTCCTTTCCCATAGTTATATTCACTCTTCAGCTCCAGGCTTCACCTCATCTTCATTTCAGCTTTCCATTCTGTTTAGTGTTGCTTCCTTCCATTTTAACCTATACCCTCCTCTAAAATATTTTCTTAGTATTGCTGCTACCTAGATTTTTCTCTGGTCTTTATGTATTTTCCAGTGTTTCCATTGTCTTTTCCTTTTCTATTCTTTTTTTTTTTTCTCCTCCATATTTTCTCTTATGCTACCATGTCTAAAAAGTGATTAAAGCAACCGAATATAAGAGATATCTCCAAGTCTTTGCCCTCTTCTCAGTCTGGCCTTTGAATCTGACTTCTTGTGTTCCCTACACAACTATTCTTCTCTGTCCAGTAGGACTTTTTTGCTACCTTCCAGCAGGCATTTGTCTGTCCCAGAGAAGAAAAAAAAAAAAGTCAGACTTCATCCCTGCACAGCACCTGCCCAAAAGTTTCTGTGAGAGATGAAATTTAAATTATGTTAGTAAGCTAAGAAGCCCTTCTGAAACAAGGTGAAAGTGTTAAAAACTTCTTTTGAAGGAGGCAGAGATCACTGATGTACTCACATTCTTCATGACTTCAGAGTTTTAATCACATAGGAAAGCTGTGATTTTGCCCTCATCCTGAAGGAGAGCAATCCCAGTGCTAGCCATAAATATATGTTTGTGACAGTTCAGGCTCTCCATCCATTGAAGGAACTCTGTGCCAAGATCAAATTGCAAGCTACAGGAAAAGAGGGGCTAAACTAGGACACCCTTGTGTATTTGCTACCCATCAATCTAGCGTATTTGTTCAAGATTATTCCATATTTTGAATGACAGGGAGTAAACAAGGACTATCTTTATATGAGCAGAAGTAGAAAAAGCAATTCCCTCCTTAGGTGAAAAGCTGAGCTGTGTTAGTCATCTACAGTATGTGACAATACATATTTTGATACCAGTATCACCTCAGTGATAAGATTAGACTAGCCTAAAGTCTTCGGGCTTTCTCCTTGTGCCCACTCTTCACTTGCACCCCTGGAACATTGTCTTTGATTGCACTTATCCTCCACCTAGATAATCACAAAACCAGGACTTTCCAGGCACAATTATTTGCTTTTTCACACATCCTGAGGAAGGATGAACCTGCGTCAACGGTCACTCAATCAGAGGACATATTTTTATCAATCCTAGAATACACTCTTCTACAAGCCAAGGCCCTCAGGCCACTCGTTAGCAATAGCTGACTGAGAAATTAGCCAGGCCATGGAAATTGCATATTACTGTCTACAGAAATTTTCACTTGCAGGATTAACTTCGGTTAATACTCTGTTGATCAAGCAGTGCTACTGAAACTGTCATAGTCAAGGACTGCTTCTCATGAGACAATTTAAGATCAAGACAGACAGATTCCTTTTAACTTAGGTACAAAATAATGACCTCAAATATTTCACACTTAAATTATAACAGTGGTCAGGCCAAAGACTGGATCCTGTCACAAAAGGAAATCTACAAGTTTCAGGCCATAAATCAACTAACTGGACTGTGGACAGGATTCCAGAAGGACTGGGTTACACTAGAATCGTCTATGACCCAGTTCCCCTGGTGCATTCAGTACTGCAAGAACAAAGCTAATGAAGATCTGGGCAGGATCTTCTCTCTTGCTATCAGTGTTTCAAACTGTTGAACGTGGATATCTAGTGACTTAAAACAAACAAAAAATGAGTTCCAGTGTTCTGATTCTATTCCACTCCTCCCCTGGTAGTTCGATACATTTGCAGTACATTTCTCAGCAAATCCTTGAAATATTAAATATATATATATATGTATATACACACTCTGATGAAAACAACTTGCTAATGCACAGACTTCTGAGACAGGCAAACTATCATCTCACCTCATGCTAATTCTTATTCGTGGATGTATGGGGGGTGGGGGGGAAAGAGGCTTTGTGCTTTAAAACAAGGGGAAAACCCTATAGAAAGACCAGATCTGGGGTACAAGACAACACAGACAATTTCCAACATAAATGCTAGTTATTAGGTGTCATGTAGAGTCAGGAGTTGCCATGGAATCCATTTGCTTCTAAACCAGCTCCTCCTGCTGGAATACTTTCTCATTATTATTTCTTTCAGCAGCACAAAAGGAGCTGGCTATAGAAGAAATGTCATTTTAGGGTAAAGTTGCTACTATGTCTGCAATCAGACATGAAATTAAAATCTAAATTTAAAGCTATATTTCCACTCAAATTTAAAGCTACAGTATTGTGGTCAGGAGAATGAAATTGTTGTAGACTGTTTTTATAGACTCAGTAAAGCAGAGAAAACAAATTATAGCTGAAGTCTTTTCTCAGTTGTCTTCCCGTGAGTGGAAATAAGTGTCATACCTGATGTTTGCTGTTTACATTTTTGCTACATTATTTTGCCATTATACTTAACTCATAACATTCTCATTCTAGTTTTGTGCAACATCAGCCTCATTATCAGCTTAATTACTAATGTCCTGATGCACTAATGTGCATGCCGAACACTGGGTTAATTAGAGCAAAAAAACTCACTTTATTTGTTGTCATGTCAGTTTCAATAGACAGAGGTTGGGGAAAAGGAAAAAAAAATCTAAGAAAAAAAAAAAGAGATACTTTCAAACTTTTGACACACTGATTACTGGGTTTCAATTCTTTTGTACACAATGTGTTGTGGCAAGCCTAGAGGACAATACTGGAAAGTAACCAGCAATATTAGAAAACTATGACAGCGATTTGCAGCTTTGGGGGTTAATACTTATAATTAATATTATTGTTTATTATAGACTTCAACTAGCATTGCATCTGGAAGCCCTAAACAGGGAGTGCACCCTATTGTAACCAGCACTGTATGAAGATAAACACAGCCCTTGCCTCCAAGAGCTTTTATTGTATGGCCCTAACATTTGTAATGTGCTCCTGGTAGACAGATTCTGGCTTTCACAGGGAATCCTTTAGTTCTCCAGCATACTCAGAGCTTCCTGCAAAGCCCTCGTATCTCCAGGAGCAGCGTGGCAAGCAAGCCTTGGGTGCAGGGAACCTGAACCCTTCTGACCTGCTCCTCTTCTGCCCTCTAGCAGTTAGTCTAAAGCAGAGTTGGGGGTGAAACCACCATCATAGACAACTTGGTCCCTCCTCACAACGTGCAGTCACCAGGAGTTGCATAATCACTCAAGAGAAGAAGTGAGGACTGATATCAAGCTCCCCATTTTAGATAATTACCATTTATATTTCTCCAACTCCTAAATTTTGTTCCTGACAGAAGATCAACAGAAGTTCTGTGCATGCAAAGTCTTCCCTTTCCACCCCTGTCTTCTGCAAGAGCCCAGAATTGTAGGTATACTCTGGTATTCATGCAGAGATCTGGGTCATTCCCAAGGAGGATTCCCCAGGCAAAAGAGGTATGGGGAAAGAGTTCTATCTTTCAAAATGCAAAACAGCATAAAACAACAGGCTAGAAACAGTGTCCTTTGTACTGGAAGAAGGGGATTACTGGAACCCCCCCAAGGAGTGGGAGAAATCCTGCTTCAGGGAGCAGCAAGGGTTGTCTTATGGATAGGGAGCCAGTCCTACAGTACCTGGGCAAGGAGAGCAGAGCAGGTCTGGAGATGGAGCCAGGGTCAGTCACAAGTCCTGGTTATCAGACAAGTCCAACACAGTCAAGCAAGCCCAAGATCAAACCATGAAATCAGCATGGGTCAGGCACAAGCCCAGAGAGAGTTGCAGTAGAGACAAACACACCTACAACACAACTCAGACAGGGACTAGGAAAGCCCAGAGTAAGACCAACAAAGAGATCCTAGCCCTAAGAACAGGGGATGTGGAAAGGCCCCAAGTGAGGCCAGTCAGGGCATGTAAAGACTATTAGTGCCCTGACCCTCAAAGCACCTGGTCCTTCCTTGCCAGCAGGGCTGCTCTGTTAAGTGGTTGGGTTGAATTATACACTGGGAACATTTTATGCAAAAGCAGAAATTGAAACCAGGCTGTAGAATATCCTAAGGTTTTGGCAAGTTTTAACAATGTGGCATTAACATCACCAAGCTATTCCCACACCAAAGTAATGGTGATTTTTAACTCATCTACCACTAAAATCTGAGTGGAACTACACAAAGTGAGTGAGCCTGGAGCTCCCTCCCTTCTTCCCAGTGCAAGTAGTGGACTTGTAGCAGTGTTTCCTGGAGTACTTGAATTCTGGGTATATACACTGAGACAAAACCTAAATGAACAACAACAACAGTACAGGCCCACATCTCATCAATTGATTTAACATGGTCTGAAATAGATTAAAGGGAGTTCAAATTTGATAGTGTTTGGCTGCCTCTCCTTCCAAAACAGTCAATCCCGCAGTGTTTTCCTTAGACATCAACCCTCCTCTGCTCTGCATCGTTCCTGAGAGCAGTTACGAACTCTGTTCGTCCTGGAGCTGCAGTGAGACCCTTATTCACCGCTGTGGGGAAAGCCTTTGGTCTGATCATGTCTATGAGCTGACCGTGGGGGCAGAAGATGGAGTTTTATTATGGCAGAGGTTCCTCTTGCTGTTGATTGGATCTGAAAAGGGATGTGCTTCTCTGGAGCAAGGTGTAGCCTCAACACAGGTTAAGATGCTTTTCTCCACTTAAAAAAGCAGTGATACAAGTCTAACCGTGGCCTCGTAGTTGTCAGGTTAATCGTAAGGACAGACTGTGGAACTGATCCCTCTATTTTGAATATTATTCTTTGGGGTGCTGAAATTTAAATAGGCTTCTGCTGACAGATTTTCCCCCAGCTAATGAAATAACTCCTTCGTTAATGAAAGCCAGGCCTCGGGAAAGGAGATTTCAGCGATAGGAAGAAGTTGAGGGAAGCCTGACGTGGCTCCGGCACCAGCAGTAGACATGGACGAAAGTCAATCGCTCCGCTGTGCCGGAGACCATGCTTCCAAGGAAGCTGGTTCTCCCGCAGTGAAGTGGTTACGTTTGGCTTCCCTGTAACTGGCCTCTACCGAGACACAGTCCCTGTGAGGATGGTCTCTTCCCTTTCAGTCAGAGACAGGAAGGGTAAAATCCAATGTAACAAGCAGAAATGAGGAAAAGCTCTTTTTCTGTAGCCCCTTCCACAGGTCAGGCCTGCTCATGTTTGGGAGTGAGGAGGACAAGCGCAATGACAGACAGAAGAGCTCTCTGTACAAAATGAGAACCCTTCAGAAAAAAAAAAAAAAAAAAAAACTTGGATTTAGGAAAAGTACAAAGGTTAAGATGAATGGCCATATATCTGCCTTAGGAAAGGCTAAAAAGTCTTGCTGTCTACGAAGAACAACGTCCATATTTCTCTTTTCCCCACGGTACTACGTGTTCCCAGGACCAGGAAACCCTCCAGGAGCAGAGCCACCCACGGTGGCACCTCGCACAAGAGCCCCCAGGCCTTGTGTCGTGCGTGAGCCCTCCCTGTGCCACAGCCCTCCTGCCATCTCCCACCCTCCTTAAATTCACTACAAACATCAATCACATGTCACCATAGGCGCAATCATGGTATTTACTCCATATGTATTTTGCTCCCCTTCCTCCTCAAGGGGAACGTGGGGTCCTATCCCACCACAAGCCCCGCTGGATGCATCGCAGTTTCTCCCTTTGCAGACATCCATTTAACACCAAAAATAATGGCAACGAAAATAAAATAATAATTAAAAACAAAATGCCAGATTGCAGGAGGCGCAAGCACCGGTGGCCCCGTTTTGTGTCGGCTCCTCTCGCCACCTCATCAGCCGCCCCAGGGCCGCGCTGCAGGTGGGGAGGGGACACGCTAATTAGGGCGGATTTGG
>VZSV01000006.1:9490954-9526293 GCA_013398735.1 Nothocercus julius | reverse complement strand
AAAAGGTTTCCACGTACGGAGTTATTTATACTCAACAAACAGGACATCTGTTTTTCTTTTCAAAAATCTGGGGTTTGAAGTTCTTAATTTCATCCAGAGTCTCTATCAAAGCTCCGAGATTTCTTTTTTGTTCTTGGAGAGCGATCCTTACAGTGAACCACAAAGAAAGTTGGTGACCAGAAGGGTCAACTAAACTTAAAAAAAATAATAAAAATAAATAAATAAAATAGAATTAAAAGAACAAATCAAAGTGAGCGCGCAGATACTGTAGGATACTGTACATCTTCATGCATCTCCTTGTATTTCTAGGGGGCTCTTCATGCATCCCCTTGTATTTCTAACCTATTGCTAGGTCGCATTCTGGCTATGCTGCTGGAACTGAAAACACAGGCCTAGTGAGGCAGGGAGAGCTGGGCTAACTGTTTTAAAGTATTTGTTGCTGTGATTATTAGTCTTTCCTCTGGGAGACTCAGTAGTGACAGCAGTGACACTTCATTAGTATTGTAAGACCTGCTAGTGCGGCGGCCCCTCCTTGATGCTAGAGCTGAATATTCCCCCATCCCACTGTGGCCTCCTGCCGCCCCTCTCCGCGAGCTTCCGGGAGCGCAACCGCGTTGGCGCTGGGGGCTCGGCGCACTCGGGGGCAGGAGCTGGGCCCAGAGGGGCTCCCCGAAGCGAAGCAGCTTGTGGCAGAGGCAGTGGCCCCGGGGCTGGGGAGCCGCGGGTCGCAGGGGCCTCCTCACTCCTCACTTCGTTGCGGGTAGTTCGTGAGGGGACAGCAGACAGGGCACGCTTAGGTCAGCAACCAGGTTGCCCTTAGGTAAGCAGCCAGGTGCTACTGCACCTGTATGAGAGCCCGCACTTCGGGCAGAGCGCCCGCCTGAGCCCTGATTCCATTGGGAAGAAAACCCTTTGGCTTCGCCTTAAAAAAAGGAGTAGGAATTAGCGGAGGAATACACCCATCGCCTGTATTCCAGGTATCGCACAGGTGCCTATTTGCCCTATGCGTCCCTCTCCGTGTATTTCTCGGTTTTGCTCCTCTCAGATAAATGCCAGCACTTACTCAAGATGAACAAGGAGCTGCAATGACTGGGTAGTGCAGTCGGGGTCGCAACGCTGAACCCCAAAGCAACGAGCACAGCAGAGCGCTTTTCTATCAAAAGCTCCGCCTTTTTTTTTTTTTTTTTTTTTTTTTTTTTTTCCTAAACCTATGAGCGTCTGAGATTAGCGGCCACTTCTCCCCCGCTTCAATTCCCCGAGCCGGGAGCGATAATCACGAAACGCCTCCTCAAAAGGCCGCGCTGGGAACGAAGCCCCGCGGCCGGGCCAGTTTGGGGCTCAGTGTATGGGAGGCTTTGCCTGCCGGGGTGGCCCGGGGGAGCTCCCGGGGAAAAGCTCCGCGCAGGAGAGCGGGTCCCGCTCCCGCTCGAGCAAATCCCTGGGAGGCGGCTCGCGCGCCTGGTCCCGTGGCGAGTGACGCGGGTGGCGGCGCCAGGCAGGGCCGGACGAGAGTCCCGGGCCACTGCGGGGCGCGGGGAGCGGCGCCCGGGTAGGAGCAGCGCGGCTCCCTCCTCTTCTGCTTTGCCTCTGCGCTGGGAGCTGCTTCCCTGTGCACTTCGGTGGATTTCCAGAACGAGCTTGCGTTTAGAGCGTTTTTCAGCCCGACTGGCACCGAGGAGGGCAATGCTCCCTCTCTCGTCGGAGGAGCAGGTCGCCTTGCGGGGTGGCTCTGCCCTCCCCTCCTGCTCTTCGCTTCATGGCCCGAGTGCGAGCGCGGGCAGAGGGCATGCGGGGAGCCCGGCGGGGAGAGGCCGCCGGCAGTAAATGCTGCGAGGTCTGTTCCCGGCTGCTGCAGCTGCCAGGTGCCACGGGCGGCTGAAATGCAGATACAGAGGCACCACGACCACCCTAACACTGAGTTTGGGTGCTCGAGGTCTAATCGAGTCTTGCTAGTGCACTGCAGAGCAAAAGATCCCATCCCGCTCTCCTCCACAGCAGTGCTGCCACAAGCTGTAACTGTGCCAAGCTCAGGTGCTGGGCGCAACCTCCACTGCCTCCTTATTATTATTATTATTATATTTTAACCTACCTCTAGCCTACCATTTGGAAAACAATTGAGGAGATCAGGCTCTGCTGTGTCGTGAATTTGGCATGAGGATAAATAGCAGCTTTTAAAAGCGAGATCTAGCCAGCATCCCCCATGGATAACCTGGGGTGGAGGGAAACTTGCAAGGGAGAGGTTCTCCTTAGGACAGCGCCGTGGGGAATGTCAAGCTCCTCATGATGACAGTGAGGTTAATGATCTTCATGACAAATCAGGGCCAACACGTTGTCACTCAGGTGAGAAAGGTAGGTGGCAAAAACATATGAGAAAACATAGGAGAGGCCATAGGGACTTGGCTTTTGCCTCTGTTGGAAGGAAAGTTCCTCTCCAGAAAGCCAAATTAAGGTCCAGGAACACTCAAAGTTTGCAAATGTTTAAACTATTTTATTCCAGTATAAATCCTGCAACTACTAAAGTTCCTTGAGGATGACAATGGGTTATTCCACTAAACTAGGAACAGCTGAGATGTGTGCTGTGGGCTCCTTCCATGCTTTAGAGTGTCTCGTAGATGGAGGAGCCGCTTGTGCAGATGCAGTTCTTGGCATGGGAGATGCAGGCTTGCCAGTTATCGTCTACTCCTGTTATAACCTGAGTTAGGAAAAAATGTGCTCACAGAAAGCAAGGAGAGGCACTTCTTGTTCTGGGAACATTGACCCTCATATATGTAAGTCTGTTGACTTACACAGAGAGTGCAACAGTGGTGCAAACGAGAGGTTCAATGGTTGTAATAATAAAGAATGGTGAATTCTGAAAGGTTGGGTGTCCTTCACTAAAGGTTCCTTTGTAAATAGGGAATAGTGATCTTTTCCACTAAATCTGGGTGAAAATAGCAAGACATTTTTCAGTTTGCTTGTGAGGGTCTTTTCCTCACTGTCTGGAAGAACTGGAGTGACCTCTGATGGTTTGGAAAGGAGAGGTACCGAGTCTGGTACAGTGTCTGCCTGGGCTGGAAGAGCAGGCTGAGCAGGAGAAACTTGTGCACCTTGGCTTTTAGCTGCCACCAACCTGCACCCGTCTAGATGAGAAAAAAATGGAAAGAATGAGACATAGTTTATGCAGAAGATAAAGAAAAATCCACTCCAAAGAGAATATGTATTTATATATATATACACATATACATACTTAATGTGTTGTGTATATATATATATTTATATAAGCTATACTTCAAAATATATGTGTGTGTGCATGTGCACATGCACACAAAGGCATGCACATATATAAAGGGGGCCATTTCTATCACCCATAAATCTTGAGCTTTGAGAGGGTAAATTCCAGGATTGAGAACAAATGTTTTTAGTAAGTATAAATACTGAGATAAATAGGGTATGGTGGCAAGGGCGTTTTAGCAAGGTTATTTTTTTGTGTAATCACAGGATGTCAAAAATTATTACGAACGACCTTTAAGCACACAGATTAGCTTTAAAGCACACAGATTTTCTCCTCTTTTGTATTTTGCTTGGCATATATGAGTACAGACACGGATTTTTTTTTTCTGTTCCTGTTTGTTCTGTACACACTGTTGCCATATTATCGATTATTAGCTGTTCATGTTTATCACATAAAGAGACTCAAGTATGAGTCAATTATTAGAAATGCAACTCCTGAACTTGCCTTTATATTTAGATTGCAATCAATCTCCCTTTAAACAAATGGGTAGTGCAAAGTGCACATCCTTTGACTTTCTGAGCACGAGCAACTATTACAGTAATTTGCTGTCAGAGAAAGCAAGGGAAGCTTTTCTATATACATTTAGTTTTTTATCATTTAAAAGAATAGCAAAAACAAATAAATACATATATAGTGTATTAAATACTTTATTGTGACTAATCTCTCTTCTGATGATATAGTACATAACATTTCCTGTTGCTGTCTTCACACTGTATTATATAATTGGCCACTTAGAAATACAAATTGAAGTATGCAATTTGCTTGAAAGATTATTTCATAAATAACTGCCATATTGACAAGTGTTTAGCTTAATGATGTAGTAAATGTAATTTAGAGTAAATTAACCATTAATCGTATCTACACACTTCATCTTTATTACTATTTATAGCCTCGTGTACTAGGAGATTTAAAATAACTGAATAAACAATGTGATATCACCCTGTGTGATGGGTCAGACATTGAAAATATTCTCCCACTGTCATAATAAGGAGGCTGTGGGGTAAATTATATGTTGCTTGCGTGGAAACAAGGCTTTTCCCAGATCTTTGGATAGATACAATGAAATATTACTAAGAGCTCTGCATAAACAGCCCCTTTTTGGTCTGTCTATGGGAGACCAGCCACCCACCTCATTTTCTTCCTAGGTAGCAGGAGACCAAACTAGACTTCCATACCTGCAGGCCCATCTTTCTTAAGTGTTTCTCTCAAATCGATCTATGTGGAGTGGCTCTGGAGTCCTCTCCTCAACTGGGGGGAGTTGCGTGTTCTCCTGTACCTGTAGTGTGGCAGGGAGTATGCAGGATAGTGAATATAGGTTACTAATTTCAGAAATATATCTGCATACCCTTCCTCATACTATTAATGGAGCTACTTATATGAGTAAGCTTAGCTGTCTATCTCTAATACTTAAAATCAGGCTTTGAGACTTCAATATTTTCATTTAAATAAATAGAAATTATAGAAAAAAAAGCCTTTGTACTGCTGCTTTTCCTTTATATTTCTCTGCATTAACTGGGTGCTCTGCCACTTGCTTAGATGTGCACAGGCCTGAGTCCCATGTTTTCTGTTCCATCTACTACTAAAAGTGTACTTTTCCTAAGACTGGAAAGACTTCCATCATTTCCATGATTCTATTACCAATGTAAATAGATAATGGAATCATTTTAATCAATTACAAAACTTTAGAAGCATGTGCCTCAAAGAAAAAAGAAAATATAAAAGGATTCCTCTTGAACTGCTCAGTGCAGTATTCTGTTCGTTCACCACTAGTTTTTATTATAGATGTGTCTCCTCGCAACTTTGTTTATATATTTCTTGCAAATAGGAGACAGGACCTTCCAGATGTCCACAATACGCTTCTCCAGTTCTTCTTTGTTCATGTGGAGGCTTTCTCAGCTACCATTTTCTTTAATTCACTCCAAATTTCTATGCTTGTATTTAAACCAGGTGACTATAATGGCCAAGGCATTAAAACTGTTGGTCAGAGTCTACAATCATTGCTCATATGAAGAAAGTTTTATTTGCTAGAGTAAGGATTAAAGGACTGCGACTTAGATCCACAGAAATACCCCGTCATTAATTTAAATGTATGCATACTGATGTCTTGCATAGCATGAAATTCAGCATTGCAGATAAGTGTCTGTATTCCAAGAAACAAATGTGACTTCAAATATTTTCCACTTCATCATTTTCCCATTCCACGTGCTGGCTGTTACAGGGCTTTGGAAAGTCACTCTTTCCAAACACTGAGTTAAGGATCTTGTAAAATGACTGTCTGGGGTTGAGCCATGTTCTACAGCTGATTTAGCTGCAATGGGTGAAGCAATTACTATCTCCAGCTGTCTGCCTCACTCCGCTGATGGAAATCATAGGGTCCACCACGGGGACTCCAAACACGCCTAAAATGCCATGGTTTATAGTTTGGGGTAAACTGCCACAGACTTCCCTTTACATGGAGGCACTGGATTATACACAGCTGCTCCTCCTAGAGGGCTAGTCAGGGCTTTACCCTTACTTTGCCCTTCAGTGCTTTTAACGGCACAAATAAGGCTTGTGAAACTCATTACAGCAGCTGGATGCTTAAGTCCCTTTGGGAGATCAGCACCAGTGGTCCTCCTACATGGCAGAGAAGAAGCGACCATAGACCATGGAGTTATAGGTTACCATTCCTTATTCTGTGGCAGTTCAGAGAGCTGAAGACAAGCAAGGTTGTCTTTTATCTAATTTTACCAAGCATCGCTTGTCTTTTTACCTAAGTTTATCATAGTACATTTACGTCTTGTCTGTGGATTATTTTAGTTGTTGCACAGAAAAGGCATGCCAAGTAGTTGAACTCTACCAAAGCATTCTCCTCCACACTGTTGCCCTTTCAATATTCTGTGCAAAACTGCCTGCTGAACTGGCTCCTGCTCTCCTGAGAGCAACAGCCTGTTCCTTAAGCAGGTTTACACATTTACTAGTGCTGCTTCTGTTTCCTTAATGTGTTGCATGCTCGCTCTCTTTGCTCTGTTGTGCATCTTTATACTTCTGTGATTCCCATGTTGTTTCACTGTGATTATCCCGAGTCACTTTACATACAACAGGTGTAATAAGTTGCTAAGCTGCTCCTTCTGAAGTCAGCCCTATCCTCTGCCTTATAGTGTTGTTGCTACTTCTTATTTATACATGTACAAATGTGGCACTTAGACATGGCCTAAATTAAGTGTTAACAAATAAATCTCCTTTGTCCATTCAACAGTGGCAAGTATCTGTTTAAAATATAATTCTCCTTCCCTCACCTCTCTTTTGTACTTTATAGTGTGGGCCGGGCTCCAGCACACATGTTCATACTCAATAGGTTACTTCAGAGGCAGCCCTGTTCACTTTGATGACACTATTTATGGAGGCAGGCATTGCTCCGTGTGAACAAGAGTATAGAATCTGACCCGTCTGAAGGCTTGCAAAGGCTCAAGTCTGGAGTTAATCACATGATCTTAAACACAGTTACACGATTTATTCCCGTTGTTGCCTTTTGTTATCATCCACTTAAAGCAATTAAATCACAGAAATCCTGATTTACAAAAGCACTTGAGCACATGGCTGGCTCTAAAAGTGCTTAGACATAACTTTCAGTGCATGATTATATCCTAGTGAACTAAGTTTTGAAATAAAAACCCTCAGGAATATGCTTAGAAATAAGAATATTCCTTGGTTTTGCCAAATAAAGATGGCTTGAAGGACGTGTTTGTTACTGTGTTGAATTGGGGCCTAATGAAGAACAGCCATAGTTTTTCAGCTACAAACCACTGTGTACAAATCTTGGGGGCAGCAATGCTGAAAATAACAGCTATTATCTGCTGAAGTTTCAATGCAACTATGGAAACTCAACTGCCTGGTTAACTAAAGCTTGGCTATATCCCCTAGCATTGTGTGGATATTTTGACATAACCTAGAGTCAAGGTCTTTAAAATCATCCCATATTCAACATTCTTGCATCTGTGCTTTTGGTTAGGACGCATAGATGCACAGCCTGCCCTGAAGGCCATCTGCTCACAGGCAGTCTGTTGGCCTGTAGCTTTCTAGCATCTCTGTACTATGCCTGGCAGCTGGTGCCCCAGGCTGCTGCTATACAAAACTCTCTCTGTTCCTAACTCAGGCCCTAGTTAACAGAATCCCACCACAAGGTGTTACACACTATTTTTCTCTTGCTATTTCCAAAGATCACTTTGTATGCAGAACAAAAGAATAATCCTTAATACCTCCTTCATGAGGCAGGTTCCAGGAGAACTTTTGCTCAAATGAGGGCTGAATTTGAGGAAAAAGATCCTGATAGTCTCTTCCCTTTTGCAGCCAAACTGATAAACAGTTTTACCCAAAACATTTTTTTTGGTCCTAAAGAGGTGCAGGAGAGTTAAAGTCTTATCTTCTGCAAGAAAACCCGCATCCTTAGTGCTTTCTAGTTTATGAAAACCATGAAGAGAGTGGAGTGGGGATGTGGCTTCAGTCCAAAGCAAGCTGCACATCTGTGTGACTACAACCATGTAACTTTTCATGGAAATATGTGATTGGGGCTTCCATGATGAATGAAAGCCTAGGGCCTAGCGAACTGAAGGCAGCAACAGGAGAGAAGGTGCCCAGCATTGTTTGCACAGGTGCAATATGTTGGAGCTACTGCCATAGAACCGGTCCCCAAGTCATGGTGAGTCTCATGTCATAGACCTATTGCACAAACCTAAGTCAAGTGTATGGTTAGTTCAGCTGCAGATTACTGTAGTGTAGTCCACCTGCAATTGTAGGTTGGCAGTAGAGTTGATCTGCATGTATTCTGTGGTCATTTTTAAGGAGACATCAAGCAGCCTGGTCAGAGACACCTCTAGACATTGAGAAACCCTTGAAAAATGTGCACGAGAAGTGGTAGCAGGTTGGCTAAAGCCAGTAAAAGCCCCTGCCTGTCCTATTTGAAGCAAGGACAAAGTGGGTTAAGATACTAGTCAGATTGTAGTTTTATTTAGCACAGGAAGATAGCTAGATGGTAGCTAGATGTTTTTATGTTTTTATTAAAAACTTTTTATTTACTTGCTGAAAAACTTTACATGTACTTTGCTACCTATAATCATTTAACCACCCTGGAGTCTTGCGTAAACTGGTGTTTATCGCTGGTGTGCGTTTCTGGAACTGTGTATGTGCTAATTATGAGCTGCTGGTAGGAGCACTGTCAAATAACATTAACAGCCTGTCCTAAACCTGCTTAGTCATTTCAGCCCTTTTGCTTGCAATGGAAGGACAGAGCTGGTATGAGGCTCTCATCCCTAAAGGAATACCTGGGTTTTAAAGCAAAAACACCTAACATGCATAGGGAGTTCCTTTTGGTGCTCCTTATTACATACCTGAATGTGCACTGGAAATCCTGGAATTTAGAAATCTGTTATTCAAACTCTGTCAAAAAGTCAGAGGCAATTGCTCTTAAGTCTGTTTGTCCAAGCATAATATATACCAATCCAGTGTGTTACTTCCAGTAATTTCTGCTTGGTTAGGTACACAATAACAGTGGTATTACATGAATTCAGTCAAGTATTTTTATTCATAGAATACATCTCAAATTTATTTTAGCAGTTTAAATAAGTGAGTTTAATGTAGTGTTAGTCAAGTATTACAGTAGTGAAGGCTTAAGTAGATTAGAAATAAATGAATCCAATTAAAGAACACATCTGTGAAATTTGATACGTCATAGGCATGAATGAACTGTTTGCACAGCAACTGTAAAGAAATCATTAATGATTAACTATCTACAAGAGATTTAATCAAGGATAAATGGTATAGGACATAGTTAAAAACATTTAAGTTAAATATACTGAGATTCTGAAATAATACAAAATATGTTTTACATCAGCAGGGACATGACTACTGGTTTCTGGAAATATATTTTTAGTTATTTGTGGCAGAGGTGTAGCTAGGGGCTGCAGCTGAGATATAGCTTAGCAACATTAGCTACCATATGCACTGATAGTGGGAGACTGGCCCCTTTTAGAAAAAGCTTAATAGGTGAGATGGGCAAAGATGCTCCCCAAAAAGAAGCATTTCTATGCAAAACTGTTACTGTCTTCTTTTTTAGGGCTGAAATTCAGGTAGACTAAGGTAGGGATTCTGGAATGCTAAGCTAAATTTGACCCTACACAAACTAGAAGTCCTCCTGGCTGCCCAGTGTGACAATAATCTGTGGAAGGGTTGAGAACTGAATCCTAATCACCAGGCTACTAGATCAGTGTCTTAAGTGTCTGTGGTATTCAAGATACTATTTTTGTAACATACGAGAGTGTTAAGAAGAATGAGAGAGAAAAGTGAACCCTGTATAACAGTATCCTGTTGCACTGGCTTTCTGTGAACTGGAAATAGTCTTATGTGAATATGTGTAAACTTATGTTTGTGCGGCATTAATTTTAAAAGGGGTACTACATATATATATATGCAGGTGCACTGAACTGAGATTGTATTTAATGGAATGGTTGCAAAGGAGTAGTTTTAAGGAAGAAAAAGGAATTAGACTTTCAAAAGTCTAATTTATTGCATCTTTAGTTTATTCAGATGTTTTGTTGTAAATATATATACAGATGTAACGTAGTGAAAACCCCTGAAAACAAGGCTGTCCCTGTGGACTTGAGCCATGGAGTTTTCTGCAGGGTTAAACTTGCCCTCAGATAAAAAAAATGCACTATTCTTCTTTGGCTTTCCAAATACATGTTATAATCCTCTGGATAATTAAAAAAAAAAAAAAAAAAAAGCATTTCAGGCTATATCCCTTTAATCCAAATTTCTTTTTCAGAAGTCTTCTAATATACACAAGCCTTTAGGAACTACTGTCAAATACATTGTTCCATTTAGCTTGGCAATCTCTGAATTTTTACCGGACGTGACTTCTAGCCAGTTGTCTTCCAAGACACTTTACATTTGAAATAAAGTATTCTCAGTATAAACGTATGGTTTATAATTAAACTCAGACCACCATGTTTTATTTATATTCTTTAAATCATTTTTTTTTTCAATTTTGAATGTAACTAAAGATGACCATTATCCTTATATATATAATTAGTCTGGGACATCTGAGGCATTTTATTTACAAAGAATAATAAATCCCTATTGCACATTATAGTCAAGCAAATCCAGCAAATAAAGGAAAATGCAGGGAACCAGAGATGGTTAGACATGTGGTTGGGAATGACAGGGAATGACACCTTGAGACTGCTGAAAACTCTGTTACACCATGACTATCTAGAGGCCAGAATGTTTTATTTAACTCCAACTGGCAGTTAAATAACTGCTGGCTCAGACAAGAAGCCAATAAGGGAATATATAAAATTTCTCCGGCAGTAGCTGTTAGAAAATCTCCTCAGGCATTTATGGTAGATCGTCTCTATAGGAAACTTAATGCTTCACTTTTCCTGAATGTATTAAATCATTTAATTAAGTTTTTTGGTTTGTTTTGCTCTGTTTTTAAAAGCCAATAGAGAAACATGATACCATGTATGTGAATCTCATAGTCAGAGGAGTTATAAACTTGACTCAACAAGATGTAAACAGCTACTATTGCTTGTGCTATTTATGAGGATAAATAGTTGCCCAGAACTCAGTGAGGAGATCCAACATACAGCTCTCATAGTTCTCCAAAGAATGCATTGATAAACATTAAGAGTGTTAAGGATGGACAAACACTTTCTGGAGAGTCTTTCCAGTTGCTTTTGTGAGTAGCTGATCAGGCTGTATGGGACTTGTCACTCAAGAAATGTTCAGAAAGAGGATCACTATCATCACCTCAACTACCGACGGAAAAACTGAGCCAGAGGGTCTCTGAGGTCACACAACTGGGCATCAAGTACAGTTTCATAACAAGCAGTTTAACTTTATTTATTTATTTATTTCCACTCCAAGCTAGTGTCCTGACATTTAGCTTCTTGTCCAGGCTGTGTGAAACCTCCTCGCTGTGAGGAGCCGGTTCTGGAAGACGCTAGGGAATTGCATGCACTCCTCCTGATAAGTCTCGTGAGCAGACCAAGGCCTCTGTAAACATTCCTGAGGCACGCTGTACATGAACAGAGGACACAGCAGATGAGGAAACTGTCTGTTTTGTCGTGCCATCTGCTGATTTAGAAAGTCGTGAAGATGACAAACAGCCAGAATCTGTTCTCTTTTCATTCATTTGCTGAATGGAGCTCTGGTCGCATTGCATGAGCTGGAGTGTGGACATGTTAGAAGTTGCAGGCATTGTTTAAAAGCAGAGGAATGATATATTGCAGCATTGTGGTCTGACATGGATGAGGAAGTGCCAGACTTTTACCACCTTCATGGCTGATTTTAACTGTATTGCAGGAACTCGGTGAAACAGGCTGAACACAAATGACAGTAATACCTTCAGTTTAATCTCACAGTTTCTGTTCTGTGCAGAGCGGCAGAAAATCTGACCACAATAAGTTCTTGATCATTAACTAAAATAAAAGCAGAAAGCATTAAGAACTCTCTTTTCATTTTTTTTCATGTATAACTAGGGGAAATGATGAATACATATTACTAGTTCAATAGAAATAATAGTGCAACAAATTAAGATTACATCTTGTTTTCTTTTGCATGGAGCAAATGCAATGCTTTCCAATTTTTGTTAGTTGTATAAATGATTGTACTTATGGTGTAGGAATTTGTTGCATTTAGATCACCTAAAGCTTTTGTATTCAGCTTGTACTACATTAATAATTACCTTAATATGTGTAATGATTGATTTAGGTGTAGTCTATCCCATGTTTGTCAGCACTAGATGTCCATTTGATGTCTTTTTATCTATTATTTGCTATGATTTCCAGTGGCAGTATGATAATTACATATTGTTCAAACCATCTATACAAAGATTGAGAATAAGTGTAAGTTCTGTTACCCATAATATATTAGTGTTTTGATTGTGCTGGAAAGAGCGAATGGAAATAGATTGCTAATGTATTGCCACAACTTCGTGCATAGAAATCAAATTTCTGTGAGTCTTCTTTAAGGTGTCTAAATTTAGTGTCTTTTGATGCAACGAGATGCACTATAAATATCTGTCTCTTCATTGGGTCCGTGTGTATGTACTCACTGCATATGCAGCTTATTCTTCCTTCTGGCATCTTGTGGTAGTTTTCCTTATATCTTTTGCAGAGTTTTCCATGGGCTAGGTACTTTTTTTTTTTAATTGAATGTTGCTGCTTATGCTCCTTGTGATCATACATATACAAGAATAACTATTCTTGAGTCTGTCCTTCTTAGTCTTTTTGGGTTGAATTCGGGTATTTATTCTTCACTAATGGATATCTTTATTTTACTTCTTCCACTAGATACAATCCATTTAGCTGCTCATGCTATTTGAAAGCATTTTTCAGGGCTAAAGTTATTTTCTGTTCCATGGTCAACACTGTCTCTAAATAAGGTATCTTAATATCTTCAAAACTGTTTGTACCATTAGCTCTGTAATGCTCTTGCTTTACTTTTTACATTTTGATTAAAGTAGTCCTAAGCAGCGCCTCCATCACTCCAACAAACACAACTATAAAAAGCCCAGCACATCTCTGCACTTTTAGTTTGTTTGGGCCATACTGTGCGTCAAGAACCTGTCACTTGTTCCAGCGTCCCCAACATTATTTCTAGTACTAATGACTCACTCTCTCCTCAACTTTTTTTCTTTTCCTTCCAACAACATCTCTGTCATTTTCTCTGTTTCATGAAGAGTCCTCTCCATAGGTTCAATTGCTATGTGTGTGCATGTGGATGCTTCATTTGCTTGCTGAAAATTTAAAAAATGGTATTCCGAGGCTCCTTCACTGTTTTTTTGTTTTGTTTTGTTTTGTTTTTTGTTTTTTCCTGGTCTACCTGTTAATCAGCTTCTATGTCTTCCTGAAATTTAATTAGCCAGACTGTGGCTGCTAGGTTTCACATTCTATATTTGGGGCTTATAATGGGTGCTGGAAGAGCCAGAGACATGGCATAGGGTAAAAATGCTCCCAGGAGTTATATCTGAGCAGAAAATGGGTAGCAGCATTTTGTAGAGACTAGAATTTGCGCTTCACCTTCTCGTTTCTTTTCACTTACCATGAAATACGGTAATCTAGTCTGTAGGTGACTGATACATTGACCATACAGGCCAGATTCTTGTCTGGGAGGAAGGCACAAGCTAGAGGAGAAATAATATGTACTTGGAAGCGTAGGCTACCAAAAGCATATGCATCCAAGTTTTTTGAGGAGTCAAAGAGGACCTTGAATTTCCATGCAACTGAGGAAAGAATGACTGTTTCCCATCATATAAAAGGTGGAGGTCTTCAATGTATTTCCCTTTGCAAAGAAGCACTACTTTGGTCTTGTCTGGATTCAGTTTGATCCATCTGTTCTTCATTTAAGAGCTAATTTCCTGTAGTTATTCTGATGTTTTATAGTGATGATAGTTGCATCAGAAAATGAGATAAATAGTAGATTGTCAGCAACATACTGTTAGCAATTGAACACATGCCATATCACTCTCTCTCTCAGCAGTCTCATGTAGATAGATGTAGATTATGTGGATCCCTGTGGGATCCTGAAGGTGAGGACCTTAATGGAAGGGGCTCGTGTCCACCACCTTTGCCTGAATTACACATAGAGCACGAGATCCAGTACTGCTGTGTCACTGGGGCTGGGTAATAGAAGATTCAGGTGTGTGAGAACAGGAATCTGGAGATTACAGTACCATGGTTGGCGGAAGCTTTATAAATTTCTCCAGGAAGTTGACAGAATTTCCATCTGTAGTTTGCGCACCACTAGGAGCCTTGGTTCCTCCAGTTCTTTGCCTCACCATACATATGGATATACTCAAGCAATTTCAGTTCTGGATGGAACATCTTCTTCATCTGACACTGAGACCACATGCCCCTTCCTCCATGTTTTCTTTTCTTTTTTGTTTTCTTTCTTTTTTTCTTCCCCCACCTCTTTTAATACTTCTGGTATTTATCTTGGCCTGTTACTAGTGGTGTTCTGGTATCTATCTTGGCTCTTCTGAAGGGTAGCCATGCTAGGATAGGGTTGCGATGGTATTGAATCATGTCTCAGTGATTCAAAAAAGTCCAGGTGTTTCATTTGAAAGAAGACTACAGAAGTGGGGCTTTCCTTAGGTAAAACTTTGCATTTAACAGAAAGATAATCACAT
The DNA here is from genome assembly GCA_013398735.1 of Nothocercus julius. NCBI lineage: Eukaryota > Metazoa > Chordata > Aves > Tinamiformes > Tinamidae > Nothocercus > Nothocercus julius. Next base: position 9,511,855 of record VZSV01000006.1, on the reverse strand, counting down.
TGCTTTCTTTTTATTTTTTATTTAATGATACTACTATTTAAGCAACCAGCTGAAAATACCAACTTCTGGGGTTTATTCTAATACATGGTATTCTGGGAAGGTAATTCCTAGTGACACCAGGGATTTAGAGAGGAAATACCTAACAGCAATTTCCTTAACCCTTCTTTAAATTAAATTAAATTAATTTACCCCTAACCCTAACTTTAAATTCCCATAGCCTAGAAGCCATGTGCAGTATAGTCTACAAAATGTAAATGCCTAGTCCTTAAAAAAGTATTTGTGGACAAATAGTGTTGAAGTAGCAGTCTGGATTTCAAGGTGGTGTCTCCTCCAATATTTTAAAAATCTTCTGCTTTTTGTAATCTCCTGCTACAGGATGCCATGCTCCTGATAAAGTAGGTAATGGCTGGATGTAATACCATGGGTTCTCCAGCAGAAAGGGAGGCAAAAGAGTCAGTAGGATAAAAACAAACAAATGAACAGACAACCCCCCCTCAAATCTTATGTCTATGAGTTTTTGAGCAGCTATCTACTTAGTTTTGGCTCAGTGTTAATTCTACCTATCATCAAATTGTCATGGGGAACATGTAATTCATGGGGCGAATCATACATTTTCCGGGAATATTGATAATACCTTATGTTATTTTAATAGTTAAACATAAAGACAAATTGATATTCTTTGCTTTTGATGTTTTGTATTATATAATGATAATTTGGTAGCACTCAATTATGAGGAAAGATGCTTTGCTTGCAAGTAAAGGGGGTCTGCACAAAAATCCTGAGGGTAAGCACTAGAAAGATTAATGGTTTCAAAATGTGTTGATGGGTCTTATCTGCCAAGCCAAATACCCATATTCAGATGCTTTTACTGCAGGCAGGGTGTTTGAAATGCAAATGCTATAGCAGAAGCCCACTTCTATACAAGCCAAAAGTTAAAGAAATAACCTTGTTAAGAAATAAATGTGTATTACAAAACATTATATTTAGCAAATTTCTATTCATTATAGTCTGGAAGCAGTGTAGTCAGCACAGTTCTAATTACAGTGATTTATTTTCATGTGTTATATGTACACAAGTATATATACATTACTACATTGCCTAAAAAACTAAGCTTGCAAGATGGAATCTGTTCTCCCAACTGATTTGATGCTTATCAGGTACAAACACATGTTAGTGTAGAATTGGCATAAACTGATTTGTCTATTCTGCAGGTTTATCTATGTAGCTGTCCAAAGATTCATCTTATTTCATTTTCAGTCATTTATGAAGTGTATTCTTGTGGAAGTGTAGTCATGGTATTTGTCCGAAAGAGCTTCTGTGTGCTGAGCTGTGATAGGCTTAGATTGTGATGCAGTTCCTTTCTCAAAAACTGTTAAACCAGCATGGCTTACATCAACACACATGTGATTATAGAGCAAGATCTCATTGCTAGAGCCGACTAAAAGAATATTGTTAATATAGTCCATTAAGGATTAGAATGAGTCTTTAGATGCAGACGGAGCGGGGTAATGTATGAATGCATACCTCTTGCCTCTTTGGCTGCATGCATACATCGGAGAAGGTTTTTTTGTTCACTTTTGTTCCCTTGCTCTCCTATGTCTCTGTTGATTAACACAAAGGAAGAGAAAAGCCATGAATCCTTCTCCCTTTCTTCCAGGTAGGTAGGTCTGGGAGAAACTCTCGCTTTGCTCTCTTTTGATAAATCATTGTCAGAATAGGTTCCGTATGAGCACATGAAAGCTGCGGTGCTCATTTCTTACTCCCCTGGGCACCAGCAGATGTGCAGATGTGCGCTGGATGGCGCAGGCCAGTGCATATGCCCTTGCTTGGGTTAGTAAGACACTGAATAACACTGGGCTTTCTTACTTTTATGTACTGATTGGAAAGTTGGAAGAAAGTAATGCTGACCTTTACTATTCCCAGCTCCTCCTAAGTATTTTGTGAGTGCATGATTTACCTCTGAAATTGCAGAATTTCTGTTTATTTATGTGTTTTCTCTCACTGGAAAGCTCTTTTGATCTAAAATACTTACATCAGAATAATAAAGGCTCATACAACCCATTGAAGAATAAGGATTCACAAATTTACACAAATCTCCTGAACTACTTGCAAATAATGTATACCATAACCTTAAAAAAAATAAGTGCTTACCATGATCTTTTTTTCAGGTTATTTAGTTGTTTGTACATATGGGCAATTTTACATACACACCCACTCACCCACCCACTCACCCACACACCCACACCCACACACAAACACATATATGTGGTAAGTCTGTAGTTGTGCAGTTAAAGAATTATCAGGAAAATGTATACCATTTACTACTTAGCTGACCAAGCAATGCAGAACTGTAATATATTTCCCAGAACTTCCTATCTCATTGGTTTTTATTACTGAAGAAAGTAGATCAGGATGATAGCAGTTGGATGCAAAGAGTGATCATATTTTCAGTATAAAAATAGTGCTTTGTTTAGTGAGCTATAGTACTTAAATGTGTTGGAATGATATACTGGCTTGCCCTGGATGTTTTTATGCTTTTTCCTTAAAATGTCTTTTGTTTGCCCCCCCACTAAGAGGGAAGGTATGTTTCCCATTAAGATATGAAGTAAGCTTGTTTTTCACTTTTGCTTCTTATATAGGGATACTGAATACAAAGGACTACAGCTCTCCTTGGATCAAGTCACAGCTACCAAGCCGGCATTCTCATACACAAATTCAACTCCGACGATAACAGATAATAGAAAGGGGAGCAAATCTCGTCTCTCAAGCACAAAGTCAAAATCGAGGACCTCACCATACCCACAGGTAGCTGTCTTTGAAAACCAAAATGAAGTCTTTTTGAATATCTTGAATTTGACTGATATTTTAACCAAGCAGTTAGACTGGGCCTAAGAACATATTATGCAAACGGAATAAAGGATGACAGGTTGTGAGATCTTGAGGCAGGAATATGTTTCTTTAAACTGTTTCTGAAAGCTGGAAACAGTTATGTTTCAGCATGCATAATAAATCATCATCATCAACAATAACAGTGCAGGGCTAATGAGGAGCGGACAGAAGGACAAGTGAAAATGCTTATTTTGAAATACTTATTTGGTTTGAGAGGACTGTGAGTTTTGTCATTTGCAAAAAGACTTGTTTTTCCTTACTATTTAATAAACTTATCTTATCCAGAAAGTTGCCAGATGTTTGACAGCAGATTACTATTGAAATGTCAGTCCCAAGAAGTGAATTTTGAGGAGGAAAAGAATGAGTAAGCTTGCTGAATGAGAACAACAAAATTCTTTTCTGTACAAAACTTTGAATGGTAGGAAGCACTAGTAGCTGACCATTAACTTTAGTTTCCCAGATTTCATGTTTATGCCTAATGTTTTTATGAACATGTCCCTGCTTGTAGAATGAACCAGACTCATTGGGTCTCTGAATTGAAGCTTATGTAATTTGTTCAGGCGGCTGATTTCCACAGACAGTGCCACAGCATTCACATACTTACATTGTTGACTGTTTTTCTCCAAGAAATCTAGTTTGTAACTAGCCATTGTGTTTACTAAACAATGATCCAAATCTTAGACTCTTGTCTCGATGGAGCAATTTCAACACAGTGGACACAAATATACGCCTTCATGATGTAACATTGAAGCCTGAAATATTTTTAGAGTCCAAGCCAATATTTGGCCCATAATGACCTATGACTAGAGTTTCTCTGCAGGCATGATATATCCTAAGCTGACTTCTTAACGTATGGAATGTGATCTCATACTAAACAGCCTAAAATCTGTTTTTTTTCTTTCTTTCTTTTTTTTTTCTTTTTCTTTCCTCCTCAGAAGTACCAAGGATAAAAAGTTCTGTTAAATGACATCTGCTCTTAATAGTGAGAATATTGAGCTCAGTGCCCAGATGAAATCAGATTCTTAATTTGAAGAGTCTAATTTTACCAGAGATTGTTACGACTACTGTAGTTTAATCCTTTATTCACAGACATTTCTGTGGGTTGTTAAAAACAGCTTTTCCTCTTGAATGTACTAGAGCAACCAACTGTAATAAAACAACTTTAAACAATTAGGAAAAATACCAAAGCTTAATCCTAAACTGTATATATAAGATGACTGTCCTTGAGTTTTTGGAAATACCATTTATATCTCTTTTAAAAGTCCTCATCAGTTAGCAGGAAAATCCCTTCTGAAGACCTGTTATCCACCCATATCGTTCACCTTCTGAAACTGTGATTTTCATCAGTTCACTTTATTCTCCCTGCCACCAGAAAAAATATCCTGAACTAGCATCTTTATAGAAGTGTTGCATGGAGGCTGTTGGTTAATCAGGGGTTGTTGGCTGAAAGCTTTGGCTGTTTAGTCTCCAGTTTCATTTTGCATCTTCATTACCAGCTGCATGGTAGTAAAGTCACAGATTTCGTCATTCATACAGAAGCAGCAGTGCTAGTTGCCAATCTCTTGAAAAATGGCCATACCGTTCATTGTAGCACATCACCACAAGCAACGCTGGCAGCTTGGCTTTGCATCCCTCGTATCCTTCTCAACCACTGAAAAAGCTGTTGAAAGACTAAGAAAAGCTGTTGTAAAGAAAATACAGCAGGTGGTATTGCCTGTGTCCCTCAGCCTTCAGCCCACATAATTTGCCAGTCAGTTGTGGAGAATTAGTGTGACTCAAAAGCCACGGTTGGAAAGTGAGGGTATGCGTTTTGGCTTACAAACAAGCTTGGATTTTCATAGGGAAAGAAAGCAGGAGGTTTATTAGTAATGGCAGTGGGAAGAGACATTTCACAAATTTAAGGGACCTAGGAGATTTTAAATTTATGCACTTTCTTCCCTTTTTTCTTTTTTTATTTTCCCCATAGCATTTACTTTGCTTCTCCACTCTTGAGGAGAAAAGGGAATCATATGCTTTATTGGGTGATGACTGAGAATCCACTCCCTTGCCAGCTGTGTGCCCTCAGGATAGCTGCGTGAGATGTGAACTGTAAGAAAAACAGAGTTAATAAATTTCAGCTCTGTGCACACTATTAGGGCCAAAGGGGAAAGTTTTGGTCACCTAATACAATATTAATGCTTTTTTTTTTTTTTTTTTTTCCTTTTTCTCAAACCATATACTAAAGCAAAAATACGATTATACAGCACTTGTAGACCCTGTAATCAAAACTGAGGTCATTAAATGAGAGGTGCAACTGACTTTAGCACAGTTGGCTTGTGAGTTCACAACCTGTCCCAGGCTGGAAGGGTGAGCGGAGAGAAGACCAACTCAGAATCCATCACTCGACTCTAGAGTTTGCTTAAACACATTGAAGGTTGGTCTTCTAGTACTGTCGTACCAGAGAAGAGGAGGGTTCAAAGTAGAGGTGAAAGAAAATGGGAGAGATGAAGGCGTGATAGGGATACGTTAAAAAAAATAAATTGTGAGCTGGTTAAATGATGTCTGTAATCTTCCCCCATAATAATAGTTATTGTGAGGGGCTCCCAAAATCTAGCCCAGGACCTGATTCATTTTGTGTCCCTAAAAGCTAGCCCTGGACCTCATTTATCCTGTACACAGGAAATAGCAACAAGATTGGAAAAACATTTTAATTGTGATCATCTGAGCAGCTGCTTTGGAGTTTAATCTCCCATTAATGATGATCGTTCAAAGAAATTATTTAAAATTGTCTGTTGTATGTCTCTAATGAAAAGGTTTTATGGTTAGATCTGGATAATTTTTTATTGCTTCATCTCTCTTGGTCCATTAGTTCATTAGCAATGATTTCTTGGATCATTGCTTCATAGTTCTTGGAGAAAGATATGTATATATATGCATTCACACAATCAATTAAGAATATATTCAATATCGGTTGAGTGGGGGGTTGGTTTGTGTTACAGCATGCATTTATTTTTGGAAATGACAGCCCTCTTTACTAGGTGCATATTAATAATTGCTAACTTACCACACAACTGATAGTTACCTTAAAAAGTATCTTGGATTAATTCTGTAATCTACCTCTGTTCAGACATATTACCCACCAATTGAAAAAACAGGGTAAAGATACCAGAATCAGGCCCTTTCTTTTGTTTATCATTTCTTACTGTAGCCTAAAGCTTTGGCAACTTCCAGTACATTCAAGAGCAAAGCAAAACCCTCTTTTTATAGTAAACATAACTCCTGATCTAGTGAAGAGTCACCAGCAGTGGGGGTTATTTTAATGGACATGCTGTATTACTTTAATCTAAGCCTTTCACCATCTGTTCTGCCTATAATAGTGAATGCAAAAAGAACATATTTTACATTTCAGGATTACATTAGTAAAAAGTAAGATAAAAGTGATTTAAAAGCATGCATATGTTCTTAGTACAATGAGCCTGCATCTGTGATGTTTTTTTTCTCATGGTTAAGACACAAATCAAGGGGAAAGCTGCTAATGCTGATGTAGTGAAAGTTTTTCATGGAAAAGAGGACTCTGCCCTGAGAGGGTTTCACTATATATTTAATGTTTATAATGATACAAACCTGAGAAGGCTGTCAGAAAATTATAGAACTACTACATTTATTGTTTGAACATCTGGCACTCTGTGTGGAACAGGCTGATGTTGCTGTATGACAGACAGGATAATACTCAGGCCAACAAGACACCTGTAGGCATGAAAGGTCAGGTAAAAGAAAATCACCCAAGAAATACTGCAATTGTTTACTGGCCTAATATATTTTTATGGCCTCTCTTAAAGTAAGCTTTTCTTAGCCAGGTAATTGATATTTTCCTGTTTCCTTGCTCCCATCGTCCCTTCTGAAGCTGTTCGTGGAGCAAAAGGAGCATCAGTGATGGTCAATAACCCCTTTCTTTGTCAGTGCTAATCCTGTTGGTGTGTTCTCGATGGGATACTAGACTGAATTAGCTCTTTGGAAGACATTTCTAGTATCTGGAGATGCAAATTCAGTTATTGGGAAAAAGCTGAAGAATCAGTTAATTTCTTTGCTGTTGCTGTTTATGTTGGAAGATGATTAAAAATCATCTAAAGTGATTTCAGGCATTGTCTTTCTAAAAGTTCTTTAGCTAATCTTGACTCTTGTCTACTAGTTAAACTAGTCTTTGCCAAATAAAAAAATAATAATAAATTTTATGAGAGAGGAGTCAGAGCTAAAAAGATTAGCAGAAAGGAAAATATTCTTGGTGAGGCAGGACTGGTCCATTAACAAACCACCCCCCAGTGGTTTCACTAATACTAATTGGCTAGAATTTTCATTAAATCTAATCCTGTTCCTGTGGTCTTTCATCACTTGACATATGGGAGCCTAATTCTGACTTGAGAGATAGGGTTTCCACTCCCGTTTTAGCAGAGAACTATCTTTGATCATCCTTTCATTTCTCCCCCTTTAGCATGTCATGCATGCCCATATTTGTACCCTCCACCTGTCAATGTCGGGTTCCCAGAAGACGCAGTAGTAGGACAGAAGCAGAAGAGGCAGCCTGATGATGCCAAATTGAGATTAGCTTTAAAGGAATTAAACATATTTTGGGGCTACCCCTGTTTGTGCTCTTCTCTAAGAATAAGTAGTTACATCAAACCTCCGTAGACAATGTGGGCCACAAGCAGCTCACTATATTGATTTAATTCTGGCCATGGCCTGGCAGCTGCCACAGGTCACATCTCAAAGAATCATAATTTACATCAAGCACAAACAATATGCATCAGATCTTGACTACATGGTTGTATGATATTACATGGTGCTTTTATACACTGAACATGTAGCCTTTGCAATAGTCTTCCACTCTTTAAGAAAAATGTATGAAGGCCCTATGCAATTGAATGCTTTGTAGCCTTCTAAGATATAAAAAGGAATGAGCAGTTTTTCAGTTATATGAAGATGTTCCCTTCAAATGTAGTATTTTTAGGGATGGAAAGCTGATGGAAGATTATCTACTAGACTCATGGAATTCAAAACTTTCGTTTTGAAAGAATGTTGACAACTATTATCATGATAAATGATGCAAAAATTGAAATTTCATAACAGTATTGTTGACAATTTTTGTTTGTCTGCCTCATGAAAGAAATCTGTGCTATCAGTTTTGTTTCCAATACAAAAAGGTAACTTTAAACTTTTTTGTACTGATATTTATGTTATATTATTTTATATTTTGGTTTAAGTACATTTCTAAATTAAAAAAAATATTGTTTATAAAAATCAAACATGAAGACAGTGCTAAAATTATTTTAAAGTAAGAAGAGATATAAACGTGCTTTTGTCTTATATGAATTTTCATTTTTAATCTAATTGAATAATTAAGAGTTTTTGAATAATTTCTATTTTTTTAATTAAAACCCTAATTTTGTCTATGTATTTTTGTTAGAATGTTGACATAAATTCAGAATAATTTGTAATGATATTCTGTGATTAGGCAATTTGAAGATGTTAGTTCTGAAAGTATAGTAGAGAAGTTATTTGCTCTAGTTGGTCACATAACAACATGACGGCTGAAAAAAGTTCCTGGTTAATTTACACTGAACTGATGACATTTGAAAGAATTTTTCTGTGGCTCTGTAACTATCTTACCTCCAGGTAAAATCAGATTTAGCCTTTTATCTCTAAGACTTTGGGATGAATTGGTACTTGCTTGCAGTACTAGCTCACAGGCTTGCACACCAATAGGCCTTTTGCCCACAAGGTATTCTTTTGACAACATAAAATATAATTTTAGATATGCACAGCCGCTGTCCTTTCTTGCTTTTCTTTAAATAACCTATCTTGTCAACAAATGGTATTCACAAATATGAACTGGAATACTGAAGAAATAGCCAATTAAATGCCAAAATCTAAGTAGTTCCACTATTGATGTTGCACAGATGGTTTAAGTTTCTGTAAGTCAGACATGTGGTCAGTACTTTCAATTGGTAAGTGCATAAAACCTTGATCCTGGCTGATAATGAGGAGTTTCATAGCAACTCAATCTAATGAAAAGGAAGGTAAGCTTTTGTTCGCAGGAGAGAGGCCTAATACCTTTTAAAAGAAAGGCAGAGTGGGCATCTGGAAGGTGAGTGATAGAAGGGGAGAATTCCAAATTTATACATTGTAACACACTGATTTGTGTTCGGAATGTGCCGTCCTGAAGAGGTGAGCATGCACAGCTTTTGGTCTCATCCCAACCCGTAATTGTGAGTGAAATTGATTTAAAAATGCTCCATGGATTTTGACAGCACCTATAAATAAAAAGACTTAAAAATGAGATAGCTAAATCCTAGGAGATTTAATATGCATTTTTTCCCCCAGAAACTATCCAAAGGTATGAAACACTTAATATGAACATCTAGAAATTGCAAGAACTTGCAAACACATTGAGTTTCAACTTGACATGAGAGAAGGCACTGGAAGTGTTATTTTGATCCCTTTAAAAAGCACTTTGCAGAGAAGCAGTGGGACACCGCTGCAGAACATAAGCACTAGCTTTCAAAGCAGTAAGGAAAAACCTGGAAATATTTAAATAACATTGAATTACAACAGTGATGTTGGAGCGCCTGGGGTTGCACATCATAAAGGAGATGGCTGTTAAGGATTGACACGGGTGTTTTAGACTTTCATGAGATCTGCCCTGTCATCCGCCAGCTCATTACAGAGTGTCAGACATGGGTGGATGAGGAGCTCAATGAGAAGATGAAGACGTGCGAGCAGGCTCACAAAAAAACGCCCCCTCACACGCGCACCCTCCGCGTCTTTTCAGCTGCTGCCCTCACCTTGCCGTAGTAATTCCCCCTGCTCCTCCTTTTGCTTTGCAGTATTCCAGCTTTCACACGGAGCGATCCGAATCCGACCACGAGAGCCAGTGGGGCGGGAGCCCCCTGACCGACACGGCTTCCCCGCAGCTCCTGGAGCCTGCGGAGAGGCCGAGCTCGCAGCACCACGACGTCTCCTGCGCCTACCGGCAGTACTCGGACCGCGGCGCGCTCTGCTACGGCTTCGCCCTCGACCACCCTCGGCTGGCCGAGGACAGGCATTTCCACACGCAGGCCTGCGAGGGGGGCCGCTGCGAAGCCGGCAGGTACTTCCTCGGCACGCCGCAGCCCGGCAGGGAGAGCTGGTGGGGCTCTCGCTCGGCGCTGCCCCTCACAAAGTCGTCCCCTGAGAGCAGGGAAGCCTACGAAAACAGCATGCCCCACATAACCTCCGTGCACAGGATTCACGGTAAGAGGCTTTGCAGAAGCGGCAGCACCTCAGGTGCAGGAGTTTCCAAGTCACGGCATAGAGATGCTGCTGCTTAAGTGTGTGGGCAGTCACTGTCCCTGGCAGCGTTCAAGAAATGTGTGGATGAGGCACTTAGGGACATGGTTTATCAGGTGTGGTGGCGTTGGGTCTATGGTTAGACCTGCTGATCTAGAGGGTCTTTTCCAACCATCGTGGTTCTAGGATTCTGCTGCATGGCCCTGTCTCAGAGATCACGTGCATGGGAGTGAGGACTACCGACAGCTCCGGCTGAGTTTGGCAGTCTGGTGTACATGCAGTAATTTCTTCTTTATTTTTAAATCTGTGAAATTAAAGTAGGTATACCTGATTAAGATCACCTTAAAATGTCCTTAATCTGAAGACCTTGTCTTAAGGAAGATGCTGAAATTGTGAACAAAATGCCACGCTAAACGGAAGTGTGTTTTTTCTTTGACCAAAAGCCAAACTGGCCTGGATAAATATAGGGAACACAAAATTTCAGTTGCTATTAAAGCCATCTGGATATTAAAAATAATAATAAAAAATCTTTAAAAGTTTAGAAGAAATTATTTTCCTATTTTAGTTTTCTAACCATTAGAACTATTTGCTGGTCATATCTTGTACTATAAAAGAATGTGCATAAAAACATTAAGAAACTTGTTCTTTGAATAGTTTCAGTCAGACTGAAAGCACAAGTATTAAACTTTTTTCTTCAGATTCAAGATGTTTAGATAAAGTTCACGTGCATATTCATATGACTGGGTACTTAACCAAATGAGAGCAAAAGAACTTTAGGATTAGCTATTATGATTTACTAGGGACCACCTAGTTTCACGTGATAACTAGTTGAAACGATCTGGTGAGATATATTTCAACAAATTTGGATTAGTTTAAATGGTTGCATGTTTGAGAGGAAAAAAGGACTTTTTTTTGTCTGCCTTGGTTATTTCTAAACTATGTAAGAATTACTATTTATTTTATTTAAAACTGACAATTCAAATAAACACTTATTTTTTGGTTTCTGACATTTATCTCCTGCTATAGTTTTTAGTCAGTTTGAGCCACTGAGTTTTCAGCACCAAGCCTCCAGTCTTGCTTGTTGTCTGGCAGGTTGCATAACACATCTTTGGAGGCTGATATTGTTTGAAAATTCACATGGAAAGGCTGATCTTGGGTGTTGGTAAACTCAAAGGTAGTTGGGTTTAAAGGCTTGGAGCTGAGAGATAGAAACTGACCCGCAAAACAGGTCGTAAGGACAGATGCTGCATAAAATAATCCAAATATTTTTCATTTAAATGTGTTTGTCAAAATAAGTGGTATCTATAGAACTCAGAAGAGTGCCTGGTCGAGTACTATTTCAATTGGCATGCTTCCATTGACCTGTAGAATGAGGTTCTTAGAGGCCGGGAAGAAAAGTTACAGTTTAAGGAAAATTGTGTTAAGAGTATAAAAATGCCTAAATTAGAGGAAAAGTAAGAACAAGTCAGAGAAACAGAAGTCCTTAATTTTGCTGAGCAGTGCTATTCTCCACTTGTTAAAGCACACTGTCCTTCATTGTGTCTGTTCTTTGCATCTGTCATACTTATGTTTTGCTAGCTTTCTCTCCACAAAAAAAAAGAGGAGTATGAGAAGAGTATGATGACTTTGCAGGTTACACTATGTTACATGTGCGATAATTCTTGCTAAACATAGCTTACAGTAATACAGAAATATTATATTAAGAAACAAATGTAGTAGCGTTAAATATTCATTCCATACTTTTATGGGGTAATCATTTTAAACTGATAATATAATTTGATTTTGGTTTGTTGTTTGGTTTGACTGTTTTTCCAGGTGCTGCAGTTATACTCTGTATTGTATTAAAAGTATCTTGTTTCATTGGGCCTTCAGTCTGCATTTAGCTTTGAGAGCAAAGCTTGACATGTCAGTCTCTGCTAAGGAGAGGAACATCTCAGTTTCTCTTGAAAATGTACAAACGTACTGATTTCAGGCCTTGGCCTTTCACAAATGAAGCAATTTTTGACAAAAATATGTGAACTTTGCTGCCAGAGTAGCTTTCTTGGGCTGTTTTTTTTTCTTCTTTTCTGTTCTTTTCAAACATCCTTTGGTTGTTTTGGCCGGTTACATTTTCCTATTCTAAAAGTTTTATAAAGCAAATGCACTGGGAAATTAGATCTTCTTTTTTTCTTTTTTTTTTTTTCCCCCAGTAACCCATCTAAACTATCTAAATGTGAGGTTCTTATGAGTTCTTTTGTATCTAAAGAATTGTAGCTACTTCATGACTTCTGTTTCTTTATAATCATATGGCCCACATAACGGCACTTTGGGGCCACAAACTATTCCACGGTGCTTTTTCTCACCGTGTTTTACCTCTTGGAAAGAGCTAAGAAGACACGCTGGAATGATGCGCACTTGTAATTCTTTGAGATGTTTGTTTTAACCATCTTCTCAATTCATTCAGACTTTGTTGATGCAAACAGGCAGTGAGACATTTCAAATGGGAGTCAGGGCAGAAATATGAGCACCAAATGCAGTTTGTCTAGCCCTAGGGTATCCTGCCCGGTCTCTATCTTCTCCAGAAGATACAGAGCTCCTGTAGTCTGTGCTGTATTGCTGGGCCTGTGCAGACCTCTTGCTTGTCCTAGTGTGTCTCAGATGGCATCAGGTGTATGTGCTCAGGTGTTCAAGCTTCTTTGTTGTGAACTATAAAGGCTGTTTATTACTTGTTTCATGTGCAGAATGACATTGGAGACTGTCTCCTAAAAGCAAGGGGTGTAGGCTCCAGGGCTTTTTTTGGTGACTTTGTTACCAGTTACTCGCCTCTGTCTTGCTTTTCTGTCTGTAAAAATAAGTTTGAGTACTTATTCTTTAAGATTGTGTGCCAGCTTTAACTTCAATGCTTGTCCCCTTTCTCTCTTTCCTAGGGAGAGGACACTGGGATGAGGACAGTGTTGTTAGTTCTCCTGATCCTGGCTCTGCCAGTGAGTCAGGAGACCGATACCGTACTGAGCACTATCAGAGCAGTCCGCATGAACCCAGCAAAATCGAAACTCTAATAAGAGCTACCCAGCAAATGATTAAAGAGGAAGAAAACAGACTACAGCTACGGAAAACGACCCCTGACCCACTGGTCTCCATTAATGGTACAGGGAAAAAGCATGCCATTTGTTTTGCAAACTACCCTCAGCAGCAGTTGGCAGGGGACATCTGCCGTGTCCCTACAGTGGCCAGCACTCCTCCCTGTGAACACATCCAGCAACGAGATGGAAAGATTATGAGCCCACATGAGAATGACTATGACAACAGCCCCACAACGCTGTCTAGGATAAACAGCCCCAGTTCTGACCGAATATCAAAATCTAGTTTGGTACTAGCTAAAGACTACATGCATTCAGACATGTCCCCTCATCAAACTCCAGGGGACCACCCAGCAGCTTCTCCAAATTATTACAGCTCCCACAGGCAGTACTTTGATAAGCATGCTTATACATTAACTGGATATGCGCTGGAGCATCTATATGACCCTGATACCATTAGAAACTATTCGCTGGGCTGCAATGGATCACATTTTGATGTAACTTCTCACTTAAGGATGCAGCAAGATCCAGCACAAGGACACAAGGGGACATCTGTTATAATAACCAATGGAAGCTGACACTTTTTCTAAAAACTTTTGTGCGTTAAAGAAATAATCTTTGAGACATAATTGGAAGATATTCTATGTTTTCATGTCCTTGTTGTTACCAGCATTTGATATACCACAGTGCACTAGAGAGAATAACCTAACATTTTGGGGGATAAGTTGGGATAAGTTAGTTAACACGTTACTTTAAAAAAAAATAAAATAAAAATGTGCTGGCATGCAGGGTTATAGTGGATGGAGCTAAACTTGGTGCCATGCTAGCTGGAAGGGATGGAAGAGGTCTAGGCACAGAGCACCTGGGGCAGGCAAGCAGAGCAATTTATGCACATGGTGTAAGGGGTGATTGTAAGTACTGCCAAGGGCAGACCTGACCCGCGTGCGCCCCACAGGTCCCAGCCAACAAAACTGCTATGCACTCTTTTTACGCAGAAAGCTGGAATGTGTTCCTTTGAAATACACATCAATATGTGTACTTCTGGTGATCTGTTTATTCCCTAAAGGACAGGTGTGTTATGCTGCTCCATGGTATAAAGCATCCATGGCTAACCAATACAAACTCTTAAAGGGGAGAAAGAAGAGAGAACTCCTCCAAATTTTTATTTCCTTGTATACTCACATGCATAGTTATTTGAGTACGTTTGAATTGAGAGGAGTAAAATGAGCAGTATCTTCATGATTTTTAAGATCAAATACTTCTACTTTATTTCAAAGAAATATGGCCTTTCTCAGTGTCGTTTTGAGAAATATTTAGGTCTTGGTTGTCTTGATATAGCAATGGGAAATAGTGCTCAAATTTTTGAAAGATCAAACAAGGTGGGTAGTAGAGTGAAATAGTAAGCAGAAACAGAGAGAAGAGATTGGAATAGGAAGTGATCCAAGATAAAAACATTTAAGCCTGTGGCTATGTATGCTATTTGATAATGAATGCAACATAAGGAAAAGTGCATCTAAGCAGCCAAATAATTAAGAATTAATTTAAAATACAAGAGGAACTCAGTAGAATAGTGGATTTTTTTCTGTAAAGTACAATTCTGTTAATGTAAAAATGTGAAAGATAAGAATAGACAGAAACTCCAGGTGCTTCTTCCTAATTTTGGGAAAGTTTGGGTGTAAATTACAGAAGTGTTGAAGAATGTAAATCTCTAAGTCTTACACATAGTTTAAAGTGATAGATATTGCTTCTAAAAAGGAATATGCCTTCTTGCCTTGTTTGCAGCAGAAAATGTAAGCGATATCAGGGATCTCAAAATCAGACATGTGTACACCAAATAATATTGAGGGAAAATAGGTTCCCAAGAAATTCAATTGCATTAAGACTGCTGATACTATCAGGGCCTGTCCTAGAGTTACAGAAGACATCAAAGGAGGCAGAGGAACTTTTTGCAATTTTTAATAATCTCATGAACAAAGAGGCACTAATTGATTGGAAAAGAGTCAATGTAAAACATATGCTTAAAAAGTAAAATAGAGCATTTGTAGTCAGAATTACTGGATCCTTCCTTCTTTGTATAGCATTTATATGAAGTCTCAAAGCTGTCTGCAGTAGGGGCAGGACCACTACTCACTGTCCCCACCTGGAGAAAAAGGGGGCAAGAGGTGGTCACTAAAATGAGATTAGCACTACAGGCTAGCTTCATTTGTAACATTAAGAAGCTGGACATATGGGAGTGAGTCATCAGCGGGACTAAATATAAACCAGCATGCTAGGGGTGGGTTAAAAATATCTATTTTCATATAAAACTAATCAGAAGCAAAAGCTAAATAATAACAATATAAGCCACGTAAGTAGAGATGTACTTGAAAGCAGAGGAAATTACCTCTCTGAAATTGGAATATTGTGTATAGTTCCGATCACTCCACGGCAGATTGTGAATCTTGAATTGAGTAATACCTCACTCCATAAGCAACCTCTGTTGACTGCAGTGTGATCACTCGTGGTGAAATGCACGCTGAACACAAGGAAGAGCAACATAGTCTGGTCTTTATTACCCGAAGCTCATAATAGAAAAGGTGGAGCAGAGCTCAGCAAAAAGATAAAGAGACTGAAAGATCTAATAAAAACTTAAAATAAACTGGGTCTGTCATCTTTGTAAAAGGAAAGAGTAAGAGAGAATGTCACTGGTGTGCACCAAGCTCTGCACTGAGGAGAGATAAATAATGGTCTAAAACTATTTGAACTAGTGGCAGACATGAGAGACAGGGCATTGAATGCTAGCCAAGGCAAAATGAGAACAAAATGATTTGGCAAGAAGTTTATTTGACAAACTGCCAAATGAATAACAAAGGTCATAAAGAGAAGCAGCTACAGATTTTTGTTTGTTTGTTTTAAGATAAAAACAAGGCAAATAATTGAAGGGAAGGAAAACACTGACAACCGCTAACTCAGAGGAAGGAATGGACCAAAATGGACTTCTGTCAGCCCAGCAGTTGTAAATGTTCCTAAAACAGAGGGATGAGAAGTATTTTTGATAATTCTAGTTCGGGATACATATTTATTTCATTTATTCCTATGAATAATACAAATAAATTTGTACTTGGTGTCTCATTGTACAGCATTAAAATACATTTTGCAAAGCAAATTAGAGTAGAGGTATACAGAATCCTATTATACCTACTAGTACATATAAAAAATGAATCTAAGTGTCAATATTATTTTGTATTACAGCAGAGTTTCCTAAACTGGTTGTGTGAATGGGATTTTGTCAGCACCCAGCTTTCCTGGGGTCACCAAGACTGACTCTCATTATCAAATGTTTAATCAGCAGGCATTAGAGTTCCATAGACCAGCTGCAATTCCCTGGTTTAGGTCTAATGGACCACAGGTATTTAGGGAAACGACAGCTTGGGTGCTGTTGCATTTGCAGTTTGACAGGCACTTTTGAAAAAATCAAAGACTTATAAACAGGCACAATATAGGATGCTTATATTCTATATTATATCACCTAGGAAGAAAAAAGCCAGTGTGTTATGCAATAAAAAATCCCTGTTGTCATTCACTGTAATCCCCAAGTCTTTCCAAGTTGTACCTAGTTGCAGTAGCTCCAGTCCACTACAACGACAAATGCAAAGAAATGCACTGTAATGACTAGACTCCTTAATCTATCGGTAGAGACGCAGAAGGGCCCGTACCTGCCGCCACGCTGCGCTGCAAGCAAAGGCTGACGCTTTCTCACCCCCGCGTGGGATTCCAGCAACTGTTGCTGCTGCTTAGTCCCACAGAATGATGTGCTGGAGAGAGATCCTTTTATCAGCTAATTTGCCATCTCGCTTCCTTAGATAGTCAGAAATTTCTTTTTAATTGACAGCATCAATTCTTGTAAACATAGAGCCTGCATGCTATGCGCTACATGACAGCAAGTTTGCAATCTTAATTATAGCATATAATATCATTACAGCTCGTATAACATATACTTTTCAATATGGTATAAAGCATATCTTTTCCAGTACATATTTATTTAATTCAAATTTTTTGTTTAGTATCCTTCAAGGATACATTCTTCTTTCTTTTCCTTTTCTAAATTAGATGAGATAAGGTATTTTGGAAAATTTGTAAATGCAAGGCGTTTGTACTGAATATATTTCAAATATATCACATAAGTTAATGGTTATCCCTTTAAACCAGATCTACTTTTTTTTCTTTTTTTTTTTTTTTTTTTTTTTGGCGGAGGAACAATATAAATTGATGTGTTTCTTCATTCTCTAACTTAATATTGTTTTACAGTTACCTATTAACACCAAATTATTTTTTTAGCTCCAGCTACGGAATGAACACAGCTCTTTCAAAATATTTTTTGCTGAATGCAGTGGATGATGCACTACAGTTTTTGTTGTTTCCCTTTTAAAAGACCAAAAAAAGTCTCATGAATAAAGAATTGCACCCTAGGGGCATGGGGTTTGTCACTGTGGGTGACTGTGCCTGGCAATTCATAAATTAAAGTATGAACCTTACTCAGCAGTGTGTCCCATTGACTCAACTGGGAAAATGTGTGGAGTAAGGTACTACTTATCATGTGTAAGGGCAAAAGAAGCTGACTTAAAATGACTTGACATTGGAATTGGTGTTTGTTTGTATCTTTTTCTGATTCTCAAGATGTGAGTAGGGAAACTATGAAAGACAATGGCTGCAAAGGCTGTTTTTTATACAGACTTTGAAAAAATGAGTGCACCTCTCTTCACTGAAGAGACCAGAAAGTATTTCTTAAGCTTTCCATGGCTTTTGATGATGCAAGTCATCAAATTGCAATACTGCCACGGGTTACATAGTGAAATCCTGCTTATACAAACCCTGCTAATCCTTATTATCTGAATCTCATTTTTACCTCTGGACATGCAGCATGTATTCAACAATTTCCCTAAGTATGTTAACCACCGTATGTTCATTTCTGTGCATATCCTGAATGGGTTGAGGAAAAAAAAATCCATACTTGTTGTAGTAGTTCTGGAAAAGGTAGAGCCACTATATAAAATCTGGCTGGTTCTTGCACCGGCCAATGGTCTTTTCTGTCAAGGAGCAAAGCTATGGCAACTGCGTGAGTTTCACACCTTCTGCATGCAAAGCTCTTTAGAAGGGGAATTACAGCACGTTGTTCCAGGATAAGGCCTAGTTAGGTATATTTTAATTAATGTCTGTCAGCAAATAGATTCAGGTTCTGATTTTTTTTTCTATGAGTCACAAATTTATTAACAGAAGCTAAGAGGCTGAAGGCAACATAAGTTTTGACATTAAAGGTATATGATCTTGTTTTCTTGTAGGTATATTGGATTAGCTCCAGAAGTCTCCACACTGTGGTACTGAATAAATAACCAATTTTATGTTATTTGCAGTTAGTATTGATGGTTAAATATTCTGACTGTATGCACTGAGACAAAACAAAAAGCCCAACACAATGCTTTTCTCTAATCCTTCAGCCTGGCGTTTGTAAAGCCCACCAGAGGCATAGCTGAGGGTTTAGCAAAGTATTTTTACTGAGTTTTTATTCTGAAGAAAAGAAAAAAAGAAAAAAAAAAGTTGCCTGTTCAGAATGGTGAGTACCAGTGCAGCTCCGTTTCACTTTTCCTTAGAGCATTTATTAATGGAAAAAAAAAAAAGCAGTAACTATGGCTAAACATCACTGAGACGTTTATCTCATGTATATAAAAGCTATGTGGTTAAATCTAACTCTAAGTTGGTAAGAATACATCTTTTTCTGAAAAAAAAGTAATTTATGATTCCATCTGTGAAGTTGTACGCAAAAGGAAAGATCAAATACAGGCTGAAACAAAACTTTTTTGCCTGGTTTTGTTCACTATTTATCTCTCTCACATGGAGTTCCCAAGATTTTCTGTTGCTCTAGGATTTAAAATACAATTCTAAAACGTTTTTATTTATTGTAATTTTGACTGCATGTGTTTTTTTCAGATCCCAACACAGTGGAAAGTTTGGTAATACAAGAAATAATCCTGTTAACACATTATAAAATATCGGTACCTTTGCATTTCTACAAAAATAAGGTCTATTAGGAAAAGTTCTTTTAAGGTACTGCAACTTTTGCCCCAGGTAAATATGGCAACACATAGAATATATTAATCTAGGAAAAAACAGCACTTGAGAAATACTAAAATGTTTCATGTTTGCTTTCAACTAATGGGTTATATTTATGGAAAAAACTACACCAATTGCCAGCATTTCAAAAACCATGCCTTGCAATGTATAGGGTCTAGTGACATTGTAGCAGAACATCTGTAATTTGAACTTTTCTTTTGGAATGTAATGTAGGAAACACAATTTAGTTATGTCAACAATATCTTGCAAAGTGTTTCCATTTATAATTATTTATATTGTAAATAGCTTTCTGAAGTAAATTTGAAGTTAATGTGCATAAGATGTATTTATTATGTGAAGATTTTTTTTGGTTTAAAATATAGCTACCAATATGCAATTTTTGTCTGGTTTTCTAAGTTTTTAAACTAAGAGTTGTCCTGTACAGGATATATTTTTAGGAATTAATTTTGATTGTCAAGGCTATTTTTCAGAATTTGGAGGGGACATGGAAGAAATCATTTAGTTGGATTCCTGTAAATCTTAAATGCTTTAAAAACTTGAATAAAGTTTAGCAAAATATGACAGGACGCTGATAAGATATTGCTATAAGATACTGCTCTTTGCTGATTTATGGTGACTAAATTAAGATTAATTGTCTACTCTGTGGGATATCTGCCATACACCATCCTGCCCCTGAGAATCAGCATGCTGACTTGGAGCATGATGTCACTTAAGTGCTTAAAATCCTATTCTCAGACTAAGTGCAGGATAATGCCAAATAAATAGATTAGAAGGCTCCTCAATTGCATTCTGATCACAGAAATAACTATTACTTGGGCTTGTATACTCATGCAGTTCATTCTACACATAGTAACGCATTGCACAGATATGGGGCCACCCAGTTCCGGAACTGAGTGGCGGGAGGTTTAGATCCTTCTTAGCTTGGGGGTTTTTGGGGTTACAGCTCCCATTTTCTAGGTCACTCTCCAAGCCACCAAACAACAGTCTCTTGGTAAGTCTTGTGGAAGCTCTTCTCTACAGGTAAGCAAAAGATTAATGGTACCAGTGAGCAAAGGGAGCCTGATTCTGCAGCCAGGTGAGAAAGCAGCTCTCCAGGAGAAGGGAGTTCCAGATTCCACTTTTTATGCCAGGGATTGTTCATATATTCACAAAGCACAGGATAAAATACATAACCGATGTGTGTTAGACCGGGTGATGGGACACAAGCTACACAGAAGAGTCAGTCCCAAATAAAATAACTGCAGAAAAGAGCTGCAGTTGTGTCTCTGTCCCTTCACTCCTGCGTAGGCTCAGGTGCTCAGTTCTCAGAGGTATTCCTGGGATTAGTGAATTCTTCACAGCCAAGAGTTTGATGTTTCAGCTGCATTCAGGCATGTACGAGTTACTTTGTGCAGTTCCTCTCAGCCTAAATTTCGCCATGGTTCTCAATGCAGAGGCAGGAAATATGATCTTCTTTTCCGCAATGATGCTGTCTAACTGTGCAAAATGTGTTCTTCCTTCCTTCCTTCCTTCCTTCCTTCCTTCCTTCCTTCCTTCCTTCCTT
>VZSV01000006.1:9478634-9490894 GCA_013398735.1 Nothocercus julius | reverse complement strand
TTCAGACATGCCTGATTTTGACTTACCTCTGCTGCCTTTGAAGTCTCTGCTGATGCTGGGTCACAGAGACCAAAAGGCACTGGTAGGTGAGAAAATGAGATGCAAATCTCAGCATCATCTCAGACACTGCAGGCTGAACGTCCTGCAACAGCATTGCTGGCTCATCAGTCTCTCTGCTTGTGCCTAGAAGAGCACGCACTGTCCTCTGCTCTCTCCTCACTCTCATCTTCTGTACTCATTGGCAAATGGCTCTCAGTTGAGGAAATCTGCTGTCATAGCCACTGTAATAAAAGTGTGCGATACCATCAGGAACTTCCTCTATCCCCATATGGTGGCCAGCAGAGGCTTTGGCATCAGCTGCTTCATTTGATGCAGCTTTTCTGACTGTCAGAAGGTCACAAATAGCCTGCTGCTCTGCAGCCCACCATGCCTGTGAGCATGCAAAGAGAAAGCACGAAGCCTGACAGACTATCTGGCATCTTTGTGGATGATAATGCACAAAATACTTGCATCTTGTAACATTTTGGTCTTATTGCACAGAGAAGCACTGGTATCACCTCTCTGAGTAACACTGGACACTCAGCTTGCTCTTACGTCTTTTGAGGTGACGATTAAATGTATCTGAGTAGAGTGGACTGTAAGAGTGGATCTGATGGAAATGCCTGAAGGATGATCTTCTGAATACCCATGTGTTTTTGCAGCTTGATGCACCTTTCACCATCTCCAAAACACCAGTGGGAAGCCGCTTCGCCAGGGCAGAGCAGGATTAGACATTAAAGTCCTAGCTTGTCTCTGCTGCAACTCATGGGCTTGGCTCTCCTGGGTGAAGTGTGGTCTATGGGACATGTGTGTGCTTGCATGGTCCAGAAGCCAGGTGCATTGCTACCTACACAGGAAAACAGCTGGGCCTGATCAGCATCCAGCACTACTCACCCCACGGATTGCCCTCTCCCTCAGCCCACGGGTAGTCATTCCTTTTCTCCAGCTGGCGATCATCTCATTTTGGGCTCCTCTGGCACTGTCCTTTGCATTGCCCTTTCCTCCCTCCTGCCCAAGCACGGGGCTGGCATGTGTTTTCACAAATCTTGTGACCCAGCTTTCCCAGGGTCCTCTGCTGATACTGAAAATCAAGTTTCCTTTTCATGAGGAAAATGGATATCTGGCAAATGTTTCCATCACCTGCATTCAACTCTTCCTTTGTCTCCTTTACATGGCTGATGTAAAACTGAGGACCTTGGCAATGTCTTTTTACCTCAGCATTATATCTGCTACAGGAAAGTTATTTTTTGGGAGAGTGGAAGTGATGAGCTATTTAGAAAAGCTGCAGACAAAAGATGATAGATGCCCTTAGTATGCCAGATACACTTACTGCTTCAGCGGCGTTGCAAAATACAGTCATTCTTGGCCTGCAAGGAAAACACAATGATGAAAACTGAAACTGGAAAGCATATGGCTATGTTGGAAGACAACAACAGAAATGACGATGAGATGTACCTGAGATGGAAACTTGAAATTTTTGCATATATTAAATTGCATGCAAATAATTGTGTTCATTAGTATTGTTCATCTCATTGTTATTCATTTATTCTTCATGAGATGTCATCATCTTTGTCTTCTTTATCATGTTATCTACATTTATATCTATACTCTTTTTCATCTAAAAATAAAAAATTATAATAAAAGTAACCTGAATGTGCAATGGAAAGCATGAATGTGGCCCAGTAAATAAAAATCAGAAAGTATCATTATATTTCACGCTTTCAATTGACTATACCCATTTTTAGGTATCCAGATTATCTTATGGCTGTACGTATGGCACATGCCATAGGACACATGGAGATCCATCTTTCACTTCCAGCAGTATTCCTAGGAATAGTTGCATATTAGAGCAAACCTGCGCTACAGACAGATAGATTTCTATATTATCTAATGTGCAACATTTATTTATGTGTTTTCATTTAGCATGAGGAAAAACATGCCAAAATGGGGAAGAAGGCCTAAGATTTGTCTTAAAATAGGATGCCTCCAGGTTCTCCTCGCAATGCAGTGCCAGAGATCATTTGGTCACTTTGAAAGGGCATACTGGAATCTTCCTATGACTTTTTCATATCCCCCTTGAAGCTTGAGGTAGTTATGAGCTGGTCAGTCTCATGGGATAAGTTAGAGAATAAAGAAGGATTGGAAAGACGGAAAACTCTTTCACTATCCAGGAAAACTGACTGAATATCAAGAAAAATACCCCAATCACAGGAGAATAAGTTCGTCTTCAGTCCTGCCTGTAATCAGAGAAGGTACTTTTCTGGACTGGCCCTTTCTCATTGACAGTGAGGCAGCTGGTGAGACCATATATGCCAGCACAATTAGCCAAAAGCCCGTGCTCGAAAGTCAGTGTTTTCCACACAGACAACAAATCTCAGTGTGCTGAGCTTTTTGCTGCTTTGCTTTTACTTTACATTCATTTGGTGCCCAGGATGGGGAGACTGAAAAGCAGCTTATACAGTTCTAACAGGAGTCAAATCCATTTTTCATCTGACGCTTCCTATTTTTGATTCTGACACAAGACATTTCATCAGGTCATGAATTATTTTTACAAAAGTAGGATCTTGTCTTGTCTGTCTGGATGCTCTGTGGAACAGTTGTGTCTTTTTTCTTTTTCTGTTTAAGAACCCCAGTGAAAGACATCCTTTGTGTTTTTAATTTGGAACTCATCAGCCTGAGGTGAAAAATATAGCATTAATGTTATGCCTATTTTAGTCAAGGACTCAACTGTGCATTTTGATGTTAAGTTTCTGCCTTTTCTTTAATCACAAAAGCAGAGCCTTTTTTTTTTTTTTTTTTTCTTTACTGCTTTCTATTTAACCTCCAAAACAACTGCAAAGTATTAGAATGACTCCAGCATCCTCTCTAGCATGAATGTTTTTTGAGCTTATGAGAAATGCCCACAGTTTCATTAGGCTGGTTATCTGACAGACTGCTCATAGAAAACAGCTGATTCTTATTTTTTTTAGCTTCCTGTGATCAATCTTCTTGGCTACAGCAGTAAATATGCTAAACTGCAGGTGCCAGCAGGCTTTGAGACAGTCTGAGCATGAATGCTGCATCCCAGTTCTGCTTTGCATGTCGTCAAAACAGCTTACCTTGTATGCAACTATTGGGCCTTTTCGTAACCAGGCTTTATAACTTAATATGTGCTTATTTACTTACGGAATTAGATCCAGGGTGGGAGAGATGCAAAGCAGCCAGTGGTTTCAGGGTTTAGTAAATAATCTAAGCTTTGTTCAGTTTTGCTCTAGGTCAGGCTGTTGCATGGAGTAATTCCATATGGCAACCTGATTTGAGCTTACTCAAAGTAAACCTTAAAATGGATTTTGGCAAAATCCACCCAGCCATCAGGAAACCATTCTCAGTTTCTGCTGAGAATTTCCTGATAGCTTGCTTTATTTAAAAGAGAAACAACGAAAAAAAAAAAAAAAAAAAACCAACACCAAAAGAGAAAAACTTTGAAATTTCTTTTCTTTTCTTTTCTTTTCTTCTTTTTTTTTTTTTTACTTTTCAAAACCATCCTTTTGCCCCCACTTTGCATGCTGCAGAAGTCATGAGGAGGACCTTGCCCCCGCTCTGCCTCCCTGGTGGGCTCTGTCGTGCTCCTTTGGGTGCACCCAGCAGGGTGCTGCCCACGAGGGGACGGCAGTGGCTGCTCCCTCTTGGCCCCCGCTCCCCTGCTTAAACGTTACCATGGGAATTTTGAGCCCTGAGAGAGCTTTCCCTAGTGTTTAAAGACAAGGGGTAAAAGCCTAGTGTTCATGAGGTTGAGGGCTGAAATACTTTGGTCCCACTGAAGTTTGGCCAAAAGTGCCAAACCATTTTGAAAACAGCACTGGAGGCAGCTCCTCCATGCGCCTCCCTCAGGGGAGTGAGTGCAAGTCTATGGAAACAGACAGATTTACTCAATGTTCAAAGCAAACACAATTTAATAAAAGTCAGACAGTGAAGCCAGCTTATATACAAAATCCTCTCTTGTCATTTATCTGCACATTGTCAAATAAGAATAAAAACCCTGGGATAAAACTTGCGAATAGACAGTGGAAATTCTAGCGGGGCTGTTTCAAAGGGAGGCTCTTAGGAAAAGCGGCTGATTGAAATCAATACAACAAGACCTGGAATCCGAAAAGACCATTTCTGAGACCTGCGAGGGCCACGGAACAGAAGTGTCAGCTGATGGTATTCAGACCGCAATCGCCTTCACCAGGGTGCTCCGCTGTTTGCTTAAGCGACTTCTCGTAGCCAGCGGCTGAGCACATATTTAGCAATTCTACCTGGGGGAAGGGACGTTTTAAAGGATTCGGTAGGATAAGCATAAGGTGGCGGAGATGCGGAGGTCCTTTAGCACCCGCATTAACATATCACAGATTCTGTGCATTAATCAAAATTTGATTAATGTGCTTTTTAATGAAGAAAAATGTGAAAGGATTGAAGCTCTCTCTTTTCCTCTTCTTTTCTTCAAACACATTTCTTCACCCGACTTTTTAACATGTTGTAGTTTATCACGTGCGATCCTTTTAAAGGGGCCCTGGTTAATATGTTCATTTTCATACAATAGTAACAGATCATGTTTTTGTATTCTTTTGTTTTATTATGCAGCCCGTGGTATAAGTGATGGCTTCACAAAGAGTAAAGAAATATAGATACTCAAATAGCACTAGAACAATTGCTTTAAATATTTACTCATAATTTACTAGAAGATGGAAAATTGCTTAGAAAATAAGTAAGTATATCACAGAATCATAGAATCCTTAAGGTTGGAAGGGACCTCTAGAGATCATCTAGTCCAACCCCCCTGCACACGCAGGGTCACCTAGAGGACATGGCACAGGACTGCGTCCAAGCGGGTTGGATATCAATATAATTGATATTTCATTTTTAAAAAAGTGGAATTGCTTTTTCTCCCCCAAAAAATCAAGAATAGGAAGGGAGCTCTTCATTGTGCCAAAATCAATGCACCATATTTTGATTACAAGGTACTTTTTAAAATAGCTATTTTAAAGGGGTCATTTGGATGCTCACTTAGAAATAATTACATTATGAATATGTCATGAATTCATTAAAATGCTATTATGCTGTATTAAAAGAAGGTGCAAAAGAGGTAGAGTTTCTCCATCTAGTGGGCTCTACCTGTGCTTCCATTTTAGTTATTATCTGTTCTCAGCAGTCTTAAATTCTCAGGGGAATTTCACTGTTGGGGAAGCTTTCACTGACATAGGAGGAACTTCTTGAAGGACCATCTGAGGTGCTTGAGTCTTTCGAGTTATAAGAACAAGGCTGAGAATCTGTCTCTGTGTAAACTCTAAGCTGTCCTCTATGGTGCTGACTTTATGTGAAAATGTAAAACCGTGTGAAAACTGTAAACTAATTAAATTAAAAAATATAATCTGACCTAATCTGACTTAGACCTGCTTTCTTGAACATGAATTAAATAATAGAAAACATTATACCTGTATTTTCCATTAGTGGCCTTACTTTCATTATAATGCTTCCATACATTAGGCTTGTTTTCTGTAACTTGGGAATTATTTAGGATTATAATGAAGACTGCTATGATGATGTGTATAGAAGTGCAGAATTTTAAAATCCAAATTTAACTGATAAGAGGATATTCACTGTTAAATCGGGCATCATTAAAAAGACCACATAAATTCCATGAAGTGAATAAGAACAAGGAGAAAGCATGCAAATTCACGCTGATATGATACATTTGCAATATGGATTGCACTTGTCTTTTTATTTGCTCCAGACAATGTAAACTATGTGCAACAGAATAGCAATTCAAATGATTCACTATTTGCATGATACTATAAATTACATTGTACTGACTATGCTAGAAGGAAAAAATCTTTACTCAGTTCAGATTAAACAGTGTTAAAAATAATATTGAAAAATTAGTCCCAGACTAATGGTGAGCAGGGCCTGACAAGTATAAAGGTTCAACTATATTTTAGTGTAAAAGTACATTATAAATATGAGGTTTCAAACAGATTTGCCCAATCTGCTTCCATTGTCAGACACAGTAATATTAAACTAATAATAAGCACCTGAGGTGATCTGAGTTTTTGTAACAGTTATATGAGTCTATTTGGATTAAAATCATTAGTGTCCCTCCCTCTGTACTGTCTTCCACATGTAATCACTCGTCCTTCTTCCCAGGGGCTTCCTTTTATGATTAGTGGAAAAGGTTTAACTTTATATCCCTCCATCCACTTGGAAAGTAGATACCTGTTGCTTGGTTCCTGCAACTATGAAGGATTAAAGTCGCTGTCTTACCTTCTAAACTATGAGGGTGTCAGAAGGAATTTCCTGGTTCTGCCATAGATTGCACAGATTTTTATTTGGTTTGATTTTGATCAGATAGATATATTTAGATTATAGAGATTTCAGAAGGTGGAGAACAAAATGACTAAGGTAAAAGTCATTCAGGTGCTTACAAGGAGAAAAAGAAGCAAGCAGAAGAAATTATAATTCCAGCTGAAAATTGCCTGATGCATGTTCAAAAAGGATAGACATAAGACCATGAAAGTAAGTAGGATGGAAGGCAGGTATTAAAGCATCTTTGAACTTTAAAAAGAAAGTTTCAGATGCCCTGTTGACACCTAGGGCATTGTTGTTTGTGTTGGTTGACTAGTTATCCTTTGCTCTGCAAAAATAATTTTAGCACTATAACAAGTATGTTCAGTTCCACATTCGTCATTCCAAAAATATCTCAGCTCCAACAACAGTTTTCCCTGCACAAGAAGTGAAATCAGATCTTCAGTGAAGAAAGAAAAAAAATTCAGCATTTTTTAAAATAGTTTTTGCCTTTTGCTTGAGAAGTAATAAAAGAAGACTTGGCTTCCAGTCTTCAAGTCCAATTAACTAAGAAAATAGTAATTTCTCTTTCAGTCAGAGTGTATGCTGCAGGTTCTATTAAAGCCAATATTTCATATCTTCATTATGGCAAGGTTATTTTTAATTTACCCAGTAAAACATGTGCTATTGGGTTATTTGTGTTTTTATATCCTTTTTCATGCAATGATAAGAGAAAACATGATTTTTTTTTTTCCATAGACAATGGCCTTATGGCTAGCAGACAAGGAAATGAGACATACAAATAGACTTCCAAATGCTGTTAAGCTTGACAGGGCACCAAGTGTGTGGTTAGAGTTTTTCATCTCAGCTGTAAGGGGGAGCTGCCTCCATGGCAATCAGAAGCAGTCCTCCTCCAGGCAGTTTTACAGCAGCCTAATTGTGGCAAATTGACCTGAGATACTGCTGATTTAAGATGGTGCAAAAGAGAAAACAGCAGCAGAGCGAGTCTTTTTGACAGCAGCATCCACTGCGCTGCTTCATTCCTAGATGTTGTACAGTCATCATAAGTCGAACAGCAGGTGGTTTTAATTGGTGAAATTATTCTTACTAATTTTTAAGCTGTCACAGACAGATCTGAGGCAAGTTATGTGGTCAAGTTGGAATGGATTGCTTTTTCTTAAGAATATACAAAGCATCTTGTCTCCAGTTCTGAAAGTGGAAATACGACTTCTTCCTGGCCTTGCCTGGGTATGGGTGTGCAGGGCTTGCTGGCTCAAAGGAGGAATATTTGCTTTAAGAAAAAAGGAAAGAATATATACATGCATATATATGTACATATATATATATATATATATACAGCTCCAAAAAGATCAGTTCACCACTTCTCTCTGAGAAGCTTAATAACTTTTGTAACATAATCACCAATTTGCACAGTTTTTGGTGCTGTGCATTCCAATTACAATGCAAAAAGACAGACTCAGTGGCCATCCCAGAGACAGAACTGTTGCTTGTGAACAGATTGATGTGTTCACGCACAATTGCTCTGAGAGGCCCTAGACGTGTTGGGGGTCAAATTGGCAAAATAGGTAGCAACTGTATTCTCACAGCAGCCTCCGAAGGAGAGAGGCAGATGTCTGTTGTATCTTGCAAACACGTTCTTTTACAATGTGTTACTTCATCTCTTTTATTGCACGGGAGGAAAGTGAGAGACAGAGAATCAAGGACAACACTAATGATCCACCATATGGAATCTATAAACAATGTTGTTCTAGAATAAGATGGGCCTGGAAGGAGGTGGGGGCCTCACTGTACTTGGGCCAGACATTACCTAACTCCCCAGGTGAAGGAAAGAGAATAGGTGAGAATAGGGAGCAGACGCAGAGAAGATGTGACTCAGCGCAAGACTTTCTGGAAAATATAAAGAGCAGCTTGAATCCCTTTAGAGGTCTGAGTTACTTGGTATTAAAATAGCCTGCTCCGGCTTTTGGGGAACTGAACCTGCCTTGTGAAGACTACTGAATAAAATATTAATTTAAAACTGGGCCAAGAATTTAAACTGTGGCTTTTGAGCCACAAAGGAAACCCCAAAATTTTACAGGAAGACATGAGTTTCCTAAGGGGTAAATGACTGAGAGAACATCCTGCAATGCAAAATACATTTTCTTTGACAAAGAAAAGCCACTGGTAACAATACAGGCTTGGGAATGCCCTAAAAACCTGGATAGGAAAGCTGCTATGCCACCATTTAAATGTCTTTTAAATCTCATTTTGGATAACACTGTACTGAAGGAGCAACCATGCTGAAAATAGTCATTGCCCTTGATGCTAGCCAAACCCACAGACCAGCAACTGGGACAGCTGCCCAAAGAAAGAAAACTAGAGGGGTTAGTTATTCCTCTTCCTATTGCATCTAACTGGCCAATGTTTTAACTGAGTGAATGTAGGGAAGAATGATAGTGTCTGTCTTCTCCAGCATATGTGAAGGTTTCAGGTTTTGGCCTCATTGTTTTTGACCTCATTTAGGACAAGAATGCTTTTATCTAAATCAAAGCCAATTTTCAGTATTAGTCTGAACTTGTGAAGACCCCCAGTGAACAAAAATATCACAGGAATTAGACAATACATTCAGAATGTATTTTGAAGTCTTAAGCATGTGCTTAAGTGCTTTTCTGGCTCCACTTTAATGAAAGATGGAAACGTAATGTGGAAATATGACTGAGAAATTCTGTTTCATTAAAATTGGAATGAATCCCAACAATGAACAAAACTCAGAATGAAGTACTATTTTGAGATTTAGACGTAGCTTCCCTCCATGTTTATTTTCAGAGGAGCCGTTCTTCATTTTACCTCTGCCTGATGCAAGACTATCAGAATACAGCAGTAAGACTGCTAGCTGCATTCCAAACGTTAGGTGATACATCCTAGTTATTGGACAATGTGACCTAAATGACTTTTTTTGTAAACTTTTGGAGCACCGTCTTTGGCCACTCACTTAGGTCTGAAAGGTTCAGACTTTCATTCTCAAAAGCCAGAGCAATCATGACAAACTACTTTTGGTAAATAGTACTATACACGGTGTGACTTTCTTCAAGGTGCTTTGTCATCCTTGGAAATGCTAGAAGGACAATACAAACAACAGCTAAATGAAATGTGAAAGCCAAAGAGATCATCTCTGACTGCTTACACTTAGTTTAATTGACTTCCTTGAAAAGAAGTGGGGTTGCACAAGATGATCTTCAAAGGTCCCTTCTAACTTTAATCCTTCTGTGAAAAGGCTGCAGGACACAGATACAGATAACAATAGATGATAGTTGGTATAAAAAAAAGAAAAAAAATCAGTTTAATTTCTTCTTCAATTCAATTCCGTAATTTAATTAATAACAACAATAAAATAGATGCAGGTCAAAAGACAGACCTTAATCTGATGCAAAATGCTGTAGCTGTCCTGACTTCAGTGTATTGGTGCGAGGGAGAGGGCACAGACACCCCACACAGCATGTCCCAAAAGGGTGCCCAGTCAGAGCTTGTGCACAAAGAGGCTCCACAGCTGTGACCACCTTACTGAGAAAAAACAGCTGCTCACAGACCTCAGACTGGGCCCAAAAGAGGTGTCAGAGCAGGGCATGCTTTGTGATGGTTCAGAGGCAAGGGCAGAAAAAGATCGGAAGAGGAAGACAGTGCAATGCCTAGAGAAATAATGAAGGATTTTATAAGTAACCATACTCTGTTGTTTGCAGCAGGATCTTCTGGCTGGAGTACAGAAGAGGAGTCTGGGTTTTTTCTCTCTGCTTAGGGGGAAGTGTCAGCTCTGGAGGAGGTCAATGTGCCAAGTGTGCCCCTGTCCTGGCAGTAGCTCAGTGCTTGTCATACCTCCCTTCGGCTTTGGGGTCTGATTTGTTCTTAATATTACCAGTGAGACTGGCACTACCACTAATATGGCAGAAATAGCACTGTGTGTTGAAGGCTGCTTTACTTGGATTGAGCCCAGCTGGTGTTGACAGATGACTTTGACAGTCCCTCTCTTCTGCTAACTAACTCTATAGATTCTGATTGCATGCCAAAAGCTAAATGGGTCCAAAATGAGGAAGGATAGGTCAGTCAGTTACTAGTACACAGGATGGTCTGGATGCAATCTGGATGGCAGGGATGAAGGGAAGATTATCTGTCTATATGTGCTCTGTTTCTCATGTGCAGCCATTGCTAGTTGCTGTTGTAAAATGTAGCAACATAGTCAATTCCTTTTCACTAGCCATTAAAAAATTTCCTGATATCAATCTGTCAAGCTTCTTCTTTTCTTAATTTAATAAAAGACAGGCAGCAGCCTCACATTTACGAAAATAGTGCACAATTAAGGATTTATTCTACAATAATGTAAAATAACAAATATACCCTGAATATGATCAGACATTCTTAGTGTGCACACCGTGGACACTTATGAAAATCCAGTGAACACTATATTATTTTGTGGAAGTACATGAAATGATAATGGGTGATGAGAAATTGTATACTCATTTTTTTTCCTATTATGACTTTTAATACTATTTTTCATAGCCCAGCAGGAAATCTGAGCTATGCTGAGGAACTGCCAGACAGCATGGTAAACCTGCAAGTGGGTATTTTGTATTTTATCTCCAGTTCAGCAGAACTTCGTAGGGCAACAAGCCACTAGTAGATCACAACTCATTTTGGCAGGCCATTTTGTGTGCATTATTGACCTTTTCTTGCTGTCCATAAATCCTTGACAATGGTGACACAGAAACGCACCAACTGACCTTTCAAAAAATGTTGGAAATAATCCGTTCCAGCTGCAGGCTGAGGACACTGACCATATTCAAATATAAATCTCTCCATCAGCACCACGGACTGCTGGCAACACCAGCATTCGCACTCCCCAAGCTGATTCTCCACACCAACAGACTTGATATTAGAAAAAAGGAGAAAATAACTCTGGTTAACAGCAGAAGCAGGAAAACACCTTTTTAAAGTTGACTATGTGAGGAAAATTTAGGACAGCATTGTTCTGATATTCCTCAAAAACAGACTAGCAAGTGGAGCATCCTCTCTGCAACTCTTTGGGCAAAATGTTGTTAGCGCCTGTAAATCCTGCTGAGCTTAGGCTTAATCACAGACTTTTTTGTTTGTTTGTTTGTTTTGAACTCAACAGTGTTTTGGGGATGGCATCCTTTATTTATGCTTTGAAACGTAAAATTTTCCTCTCAAATCTCTTTGTGCTATCTATTTTCTCCATTTGCAGAGTGCAGTGTTTAGTTTTTCCTTTCTTCTAAAGGAAAAAAATAGATATCTTGAGCTGCAATAATTACTGCAAATGCATGGCCGTCCTCACGAGACAGGATCCTTGAACAAGCTACCTGGATGAGCTGGGCCATGCTAGAAGTATATATTGCTATCTGTGATATGGTCTTGAGATCAGCAATGGATGAGTTGCTTCGAATGACCTCTCAATGAGAGGAAGGCCAGCTCTATTGCATTACCAGCACTATAAGTTTTCAGACAGGCTTGCCTTGGCCTACTCTTTTCTTTTTCCCAAATTTTGATTTTATTTATCTTTCTCTTATGTCCTGTGAAGAGATTCACCTATGGTTTTCCTATCAAACCATAAAATATCAGCATATGTAGTATATATATCAGAAATATATCAGTATACTTGTCAGATAAATTTCACATGCCTCCAAATCTGTGCAAATTGAAACATGTCTCCAGCAATGAACTATCTTCTGCTTCAGGGAAATGTGTGTGTCCTTGTGGAAAATATAATTTGTGTCACTAAGAAAGAAGTTGTAGCTATAGATGAGGTAGAAGCACAGACATTTGTGTTCAGGAAGTTATAGAGACCAACATATATATATTAACAACTGGCTGGATGGCAGGGCTCAGAGGGTGGTGATCAGCGGCGCAGAGTC
>VZSV01000006.1:9437069-9477684 GCA_013398735.1 Nothocercus julius | reverse complement strand
CATTCTATGATTCTATGATTCTATGAAGGTTGAAAGAGGAACTATAGTCTCATATGGGTAACAGTTACATTCATAATGCAGTAATTAAATTTAAGACTACTGAAAGGAAAATTAAAAACCTCTTATTGTTGGGCTGCAATAGTAATTAAAGCACCAAATTCAGGATAAGATGTTGATGGGAGGTTCTGCACGTTGTGAGGTGTCTTCTGAAACGTATGGTATCAGCCTGTTATGTATACAGGGATGTTCCATTTCTGTAAATGTAAAAGACAAAATGCCCGTATCTAGCTATTTCGGGATAGCTGCATGAAATAAAGTCTGTATCTTATATATGTTGGCGTTAGGTCACATTGGCTATTTATTATGGATGCTAATCATATTTAGCATATTTCACATTTCCAATGAAAAGTAATTCAGCCTATTTAAATTTGTTTCCACAAAATTTTGTGTAGTGGATAGTCAAGA
The DNA here is from genome assembly GCA_013398735.1 of Nothocercus julius. Taxonomy (NCBI): domain Eukaryota; kingdom Metazoa; phylum Chordata; class Aves; order Tinamiformes; family Tinamidae; genus Nothocercus; species Nothocercus julius. The sequence continues at coordinate 9,477,219 of VZSV01000006.1, read as the reverse complement.
AAAGATATATAAATGGAAGTTTGAAGTAAACTATTTTCTTCTGTATTTTTTTCCTCCTTTAACATTCCAGTAGTAACCATTAAAATTTTCTTTTTCAGCTCCCTTATGAGGGTTGTTTTCTTTTCAAATACATTGTCACCAGCGCACTTGGCAATGCAAGTTTGACTTTGCTAATGTGCTTCTTTCTGTTTGCTTTGTTTTTAATCCAGGGAAAGAAGTAGTAGTAGCATGTTCTGGATATAGGAGCGCTTGACATTTCCTTTCCAGCTGGCTAGTATATATTTTTTGTAATTATAGTTTCTACATTTGTTTCAAATTTCCCTGCCTCCTTGAAGTAAGGCATAATAGTTTTGAGAACTAGTGCATGGGTATTAAACTCTTGTGTATAAAAGGGAATTCTAACACTTTTTTTTTTTTTTTTTCTCTTCTTTTAGGGCCAGGGACCATGTAATTATCTAGTCCAGCCTTCAGTATAAGGCTATAAACTGTACCATGGTACCATAAGTTTTTTTTACAGTGTACGCTGAAAGTACAGTTTAAGTACTAAGTAATGGACAATCTGACCAAGAGCTTCTGAAAAACTGTGGTGAGAAATGCTCTGAGAAGTCTTAAAACGGGGCTTTTTGGTGGATCTAAAGAAGATTATGGCAATTAGCAGATGCCTTTCATGACCACATGCAAACTTTTCATAGTTTGCATGTAGCCAAAACGATTTGGTCTGCATGACTCAAGTATTTCAGAGACCTTGGGTCTTAAAGGAAAACAAAGATTTAAATGTGTCTTTGTGTGGCCAGTCTGCTTTTTGTGCAGAACTCTTCAATGACCTCTTCACTGACTGAACTGTCTTTTCACAGTGTCCTTATGTAGATCACTTATTCATTTTCACCTTGAGATAATACTTAACATTTAATATGTTCTCTCTGTTTTCTATTTAAAAATATGTTAATAAATTGTTCAACCGTGATTTGTATATCTGACCATAGGTTATATTCCCTTGTATCAGTGGAAGTCTTTAACTGCAGTCCTAAAAGCTAAGAAGGAGCTGGAATCTCTAAAATGGAATTGCACGTTTTTTTTTTTTCTTAAAATTTGCTTTGTTTCAGCCACTCATTACTCAAAGAAATTAGTAATGAGTAGCAGAATGTTTTCACAAAACCAACACAGAAATTCTTTTCAATCCCTCTTTTTTTTTTAAACTAGCAGGTCCTCTAGAGAGTTTGAAATCTTCATGAAAACAGTGGAAGCCACTGATAGATCCATCACTGATAGCAGCAAGTTCCTACTATCCAAAGGTTGCTTTTATGATCTTACTGATGAAACACAGCTGATGAATGTGCAGGGGGGTTGGACTAGATGGTCTCTAGAGGTCCCTTCCAACCTTAAGCATTCTATGATTCTATGATTCTATGAATACAGCTTCTTTAACAGGATTCACTCCTTTGTCTTTCTCTTTCTTTCAGCCTCATATCCTTAAATTCCACTTATGAGAAAAGATCTATTCTGGAGTCAGCTTTCACAATCCAATTGGCCCTTGGAAGGCCATTTAGACTAATTTTCCCTTTTTTTTTATTCTCTTTTTTCTCTCTCTCCCACCTTGGTTTTCAGTAATGAAATCAAGAAGGGATTTCCCAATTGTTTCCTGAGCACTGTCATCCTCACCTAGTCATAATGCTGGTGTCTCTAAAAGCAACCACATGCAGGTATCACTTGTCTGGAGGATAAACAGTCAGCTCCCTAAACTACAGGGACTTTGCCAAACTATTTGTGTAGTATTAACCTATAATGAAATAAAGTGCTTAATCTCCCTTGATGAGACAGTAGGAAAAATTCAATTTGGCATTTGGCAGCAGCAATGTTTAAACCAGTTTAAATGGTTCCCATCCTATAATACCCTTCTGTTCACTAACCATGAAGGAAACAGAATTAGAGCTGTGGTATGGATATAAGCTGTCTGAGAAAGCTGCATTTCTGCTGGATCAGCTCCTTGGTCTGGTTCTCTGCTCCTCTCAGCTGCACTAGTATGAGGGAGAGAGATGGCGTGAGGAGGAGCAAGCACCTTGGACAGAGATTGTCATCATTAGCAGCATTATCAAAGAAATAATGCTGTTAAAGAAATGTATTTTTCATTATGAATTATTTTACAAACCACAGGCTCAGGATTAAGCTTCTTTATAAATACACAAATTAAGAGCAGACATTGTAAAAAGATTGTGACATTTGCAGGTGCTACTAGATTTTGTCCAAGACAAAAGAACAATTATCTGTAAGGCTAATGAGTCTAGGATGAAGTGACCCAATTCACGAAGCCTTGAATTTCAAAGCATTTGTTGTCTAGATAATTCCTTTGAAGGAAGTATAAAGATAGTGTGAGGAAACAGTTTCCAGATCTCAAGAACTGATGAAAAGTTAAGTTCTTTTCTGTAGCAAGCCTCCTTGCTACAGAATAGTTTCTTATTAAAACATAATAATATTAATGCTCTTTCTGAAAAGAGCCATACAAGTAATTTAGTGCAATTTGACTTTAGTCAGAGATAAAATTACTGTCTTAACAGTGTCTAATTTTTTTTTTTTAATCATGTCTAGCTGATTTTGGCAACCCAAATGTTCCTTTTTCCATTGACCAGCATTAATTATTTGATAGAACTTAAGTGATCCTTTAGGGCACATGAGGAATCCTGAAATGCCCTTTTTTACTTCTCAGTTCTGCTGAGCTAACCACCGAAAATATTAGAACAAGAAATGATTTTTTATCTACATCATCTTGTACATATATATCATCATGCATATGTGCAAGGAACACTTTGCAGTCACTTTCTGGATCTCCAGCTCTTGTAAGGACATTGGTCTGGGAACTAATAATAGACAATTTTAATGAAATATTTTATATGGAAAAATTGAAATAACTGTATTCAGGAAAACAATCTTTTCCACTGGCTGGTGGAGATCACCATAACTACTAGTAGCACAATGGGATGAGAAGATCCTCTGCAAATCCTACAAGAATTTGTAGCACCTTATTAAGTAAGCATCAGTTAATACAGATGATACTATGCTTAATGCAGTCTCTTTAGTTCAGTATCATCAGAAATATGGAAAGATAGTCTCTTTTGGCTGAAATATTAGGAAAAAAAAATCCCAATAATCTCAGGAAAGGCAGGGTTTCCTCCACCGTTAATTCTGGCTTTGAGCAGTCCAAGAAAAGTACTGAAAATGCAAGATTTTTTTTTTTTTTTAAATGCAATGTCAAAGCATTTTATTAAAGTTGCTTAATAAACAAGGTTGCTTTTCATGTGGGAATTGTAACAGATAGTCACAGAATGGTTGAGGTGGGAGGGACCTCTGGAGATCATTCAGTCCAGGCCCCTCCTCAAAACAAGGTCAGCCAGAGCAGATTGCTTGGGCTGTGTTCAGCTGAGTTTTCAATATCCTGAAGGATAGGGACTCCACAACTTCCCTGAGCAACCTGTTCATTCCAGTGCTTGAGCATCCTTGCAATATACTTTTTTTAATGTTCAGGGGAATTTCCTGTGTTTCAGTTTGTGCCCATTGACTCTATCCTGTTACTGGATATCACTAAGAGTTTAGTTCTCTCTTCTCTTCTTCCCCTACCATCAGATTTTTATACACATTGGTAAGACTTCCACCTCTTCAAGCCTTCTCTTCTCCAAGGTAACTGCCCCGGCAATCTCTGCCTCTCCTTGTATGACATGCTTAAGTTCCTTAATCATCTTTGCACCCCTTCACTAGACTTGCTCCAATATGCAATGCTTGCTCCAATATGCTCCAATATGTATCTCACGTACTGAGGAGTCCCAGGACTGCAGATATGTCTTACCAGGGCTGAGTAGAGGGCGGGCAAGGTCATGCCCCTTGACCCACTGGCAACACTCTTCCTGATGCAGCCCAAGAGGCTCCTTGGCCTTCTTTGTTGCAAGGATGCAGTCCTGGTTCATGTTCAACTTGATGTCCACCAGGATCCCCTGGTCCTTCTCTGAAAAGCAGCTGTCCAGACAGTTGGCCTGTATTGGTCCGTAGAGCTATTTTTTGCCAGGTGCAGGACTCTGCCTTTCTCTTTGATGAACCTCGTGAGGTTCCTCTCTGCCCATCTTTCCAGCCTGTTGAGGTCCCTCTGAATGGCAGCACAACCCTCTGGCATATCAGCCATTTTTTTCCATTTTTTTTTTCTGTCCACTTCCCTGATTGCCCACCTAATCTCAAACAAACTATGGACCTTTGCTAATTTTTTCTCTTCTTGAGCACTTAGAATGCAGCCTTTCTATGTGTGTAAGTCATGAATTCTTGGGTTTGGATATGAATAACATTTTAACTCTTTTCAGTGGAGCAGATAAAATAAAATACTGGGGGAAAATATTCTTTGCTTGCCAAAGCAAATCCTTTTAAATTGCCGTCCTTTAACACAAAACAAATAAAAGACAAACTTTATGAAGGAAATCAGGAGATAGATACAGAAAGCCTGTGTTGCGAATAGAGTAACAAGACTGCTTTCAAGAATAAATAGTAAGTGTACACCTGGAATGCTAAAGACCTAAGCTTCATAATTTAAGGCCTCTAGTCAAACTTGGGTCAGAAACAGTTTTCAGAGAACAAGTGATCACAGAAGTGATCATTGACTAAACTCTTCACATTCAAAGGCAGAAGGGACCAGAGAAATCAAACTTGCTTTAAGTAACAGTGAAGTCTAAGTATGAAGCTAAAAGTCAGATTTTGCCTACCCAGAGACATCAATTGCATTCATCTGCCATATATGTACTAGTGCAGCTTCGTGTTGGTGATTATGTAATAAAAGAAGACTCTGCCATGAGTCTTCATCTGGCATTGAACTCATATTCATGCCAAAGTTCCCATCTGCAGAAGCAATGAGACCTCCATTTCTTTGCAGCTTAACATCTAAGACTTAGGCAAGATTTATCCCTAACAGACTGGCCACATGTGAGTGTTTTCAAACATCTTAAAACTTACAGTCATTTCAGAATTATGATTCTTTTATTTCTTTTATTTATTTTAAAAAATCTTATTTTTATGAGTATTTCTTGTATTATATTAGTCTTGATAATTTGTTGAATTTCATACTTGTTATACTTAGTTATTCTTAACTTTCTTTAATAACGTTTTTTCTCTAATTGGACCTGGTTCCTTGAACTCACATATGTGGATCAACAGAGAGAGAGACAGAAAATCCAGGTTCAGTATTCATATTCCCATTCCCTTCTTCCTCTCTGAGAGTCCCTGTAGACAAAAAGAATGCTGAAATCAGCAGGCCGTAGGACTCTCAAAGAACTGTCTTAACCACCAGCCTGGAGAGCAAATTGTTCTATCTTGGGAACTGTTTAGTTTATGTGAAGTGAAAAAAAGAGGATGTTCACATGAGTCTTTCCAATGGGCAACTTGTTATGATGCTTTCTCTGAGCGGTAAGCATAAAGTGAATTTTAACCTCATGAGTGGTGTGGCAAAAGTCCAACCTCCCATGAACTGTACCAAATAATATAGAAAATACTGAAAAACTAAGGTGGTCCTTTCTTTATTGCTCCTGGGACTGCTCTACTGGATTTAAACTATTTTTAAAAGAATTCTCTGAAACACTATTATATGTTATACAATAATTTCGCTCACAGTCCATGGTAGTATTTCTAGGATCTTATGTTTCTTTGTTGGCAACTTTCCTCTTGACATGACTCCCATTTGTGGGATTAAGTCAGCGTTTCCAGTGAAATAAGCTGTGGCATATTGTCCTAGTGTTACATGGAATTGGCTGGCGGTACTGAGCTCAATTTTTATCAGATCTTCATATTTTTCTTTTGATATAATAATTCTTTAAAATATAAAAATGACTTGGATCAACTGAAGTCCAAAGATAAATGCAAAATAGCTGATGACTTCATTGTATCAGTCACTAATGGCTGATTTCAAACAAAAACACTCCCCCATGAGCATCCTCTTTTTCTAGATAGCCTTACCTAATACTAGCCCCATTCCACTTAAGTGGAAGGCAAATACAGGTAGGAAATTCAAGAAAGGGCACCTCTTCTTAGGCCTATGAAGAGGGGATCAGTTAACACAGAAGCTTAGTACACATATGGTTTTGCACTCGGAGCTGTAATGTTTCATTGAGATGCTTACCCATGTGTTATATCTCTCTTGCTTTTGGTACAACTTACAAATATATAACCTGGTCAAAAGTAGGCAACCTGTGCCTTATTGCAGTCCTTTCAAGACCCAGCTGATAGCTGAATGGCAGCAGGAGATAGATGGGACACAGCATCTTTCCTCTGTGCAATTTTGCTTGCTGCTATTTAGCAAACAGCATTAAAAAAAAGGTCATCCTTCACTTTTTTTGGATTCCTGGGTCTTCCATATTTCTGTTGCTTTGTAGTTCAGTCTCTGTGATGCCAACTGTTGTCATACTGTCTGTTGAGCTGGACAATATTTGCGTAGGTGTCAGTGCCCAGCTGCCTCAGGCCTGTATTATGCCCCCATATATTCCATGGAATTTTTATGTTCCCTCTGGGAATATTTGATCACATTGTTTTCTCCCTCTAAGCTGTTGGCAGGCACTGTTAACTCAGTCCTCACAATAGAATGATTTGTTGCAAGCGTTGCAATTGTGAACTTGCAGATTTTACTACTTAAAAGTAAGTAAGATCAGGCTCGCTGTAAATTCCTGCATAACTCACAACTCTGTGTAATCAGATTAGTTTTCAGAGAAGTAAATCCACATTTCTCTTTCTTTCACATTGGAGTGAACTGTTGTTTATTGCTTAAAGAGGAGGAAATAGAGTCACATGGGGCCTCTACTTCAGCATGGCTACGTCTAATTCATGGGTACAATGTTGCCTAGCGGAAACCATGACTCGAAATTGGGCACCTGAGAACAGGGCCTTATGAACTGAGAGAAAACTTCCCATTCCATCAGGGAATGGCTAAATCATTAATTTAAAAAATCTGTTTCTAGAAGTTAACCTTTTTGTTGTTGTTGTTTTGCTATCTAAGGTCTAGGCATTCTCCTGCAGCTGGCCACAGAAGCCAAATTTCTTATGCTCAGAGCAAAGAGAAAAGGTACATATGTGCATGTAGGACAGATTGCAGTGCTGTTACATGAGGACTGTTAATTAAATGAGCTAAATGTTACCATAGAAAGATTACTCCTACCCATCTTAGAGAATGGAGGTGGAATGGGAGAATAGGTTCCCTTGTGTTCCCTTGTGAGAGATTTTCTGTATGAATTTAGGCAATCAGTTAAATCTGTTTAGCATGTTTGATTACAAACAACTTTGTTGTTGTTTTTAACAGTTTTTTTTGACAGTTCCAGGGTAAGATCTCAGAAATTCAGTTACAAAAATCACAGTCAGTTATTATGAAATATTAAGGCAAATGATATGATAAGAAAATCTTGGGGGATGACATCTGTAGCAGTTCTGTCATTGAATTTAACGTTTTTTATCCCTTTCCAGTCAGTAAAATGGACCTACGATTTCATAGAATCATAAGCTTCATGTTGCTAAGCTAAACCAGGTGATGAGCAGAACAAAATGCAGAGGCATGCAAATGTGCCTGTATTCTGTGAAGATTTTGGATGCTGAACACTAAGCAATCGTGAGAGCACCCTACTGAACAATGAGGTTAAAAATAATGATTGTGAATGATTATGTACCAAATAAATATGTCCATCTTGTCTGCTGAATGAAATAGAAATATGTGGTTCATATGTGTACGCATAAAGATTTTGAATTAAAATTGCATAAGCAACTTTTTATCTGGTATCTTCTGAATTCTGATTGCTTATTTTAGAAACTTGAATGTGCGTCCTAAACTAAGTGAATCAAATCAGCAGTATCGTTTGGACTAAGGAACTAGGAGGGCAGAACACAGACAAGAGTTGTATTTTCTCTAAGTCAAAGGAGCAAAAACTTGTTGGAACTGCATCCAAAGCTGAGATTCAGACTACTAAACTTGCTGAAAAATTAACCATCTTTAAAACATGAGAAAAATAAGAAGAAAAGGTATAGGAGGATATATGTGGAAAGAAGGATTACTAAGCACAGCAAATTACATTATAGAGTTAATGAAGTATAGGGAAAATACTTAAGACTTTTAAAGACAACAAGAGTTGAACCAGGCTAGATATCACAAAGGAATTCAAACCAAAGAATAAAAGGATATTTAGCCTTATAAATAAAATGATAGTGAGGGAAAAAGGAACACTAATTTGCCATTGGTAGAAGGAATAACGAATGAAAGGTTGTCCTACTACTAAATTAATACTTCATTTCCATTTTGAAGAGTGGTATACAGATGAGAAAGGGCAAGATAGCTAGCTAGAGGAAATAAAATGTTCAAAATTGCCTATGTTTGTGTAAGAACAAAACTCTGAACTTCGTGTCCATTCCAGAATTCTGAGAGGACTAGCAAATGAAATTATAAGATCAGTGGCAAGATATTTTGAAATAAAACTATCCAGTGTCTCCACATGGCTGTGGATTAACACATTTAGGAAAGAAGAAAGATTCTGATTTCTACCGCTTCTGATTACTTCTGATTGCAGAGCTATTCTGCTTTTTTTCAGTGTGCTGTGTTCTAGATAAAGTGTGAAGAAAATATCCAGTTTTTTGTATGTGTCTGTGTCTGTGTGATCAAGTTAAATGGAGTAGATGTAATCTAACTGAATTTGAGCATGCTGACATTGTGCTCTGTAAAGAATTACTGGTTAGTGTAGCCAGAAGAACCATTTTCAGTGGAAATGATGAGTTGGGATTTAAGGAGAAGGGCTGAGGTGAAAGGAAACTGCTAATGCTATTCCTGAGGAGTATATAAAGTAAAATATTAAACATAGACAACTTGAATAACCAGCCTGAATCACAACTACAATAAAATGACACAGAACAGTGAGAATCAGCAATTTATACCTTTGAGAGTTAGCAAAATTCAAAGGTCATTGGTATAGAAGGAAAAAGATTTTGCATTAATTAATCATAAAATGGCTACAATCCACAAGTGGGAAACGATCATAGAAAAGGCAAATGTAATTACTGGATTTTTATCCACAAAGCATTTTGCGTAGAGCTGGGGAACTAATTTTTCCATCATCTAAGATAATGCCCATGACTGGTTACCCATGCTCTAGAAATCTAGAATACAAATGAAAACCTGAAGTGGGGGCAATGGGATAATCCACAGAGGCAGAGCTAATGAAATAGAACAAACTGAAGAACCTGACTTTGCCTAGCACAGCAAAACAAGAGCGGGAGATATTTTATTGCTATCTCAAAATGTTCAATGACAATAATCACTACGAAAGAAAAGCAATTAGTTAAGTGAAAGCACAATCTTAACTCAAGAATAAATGGGTAGAAAATGGTCTTGAAAAGATGTACGCTGAAACCAAATGCAATTTTGACTGCAGAAGACAGTGATGTTCTAGAACAAAGAGAGTGAAGGCAAAAAAGATTCCATAACATGTGAGTAGTTACATGATCGTTTGCAACAGCAGCTGACTAGGCTGAGTGGGAGAGACTTTTTCCAATCCTGAAACACTCCTGATGTAGTTTCCATATGCAATATGTTGTAGTCATGAAATACATATGAGTTTGATTCATCTTTTCTTAAATAATGGATACAAGGACTGTGGCAATGCTGAAAAAGAAAGTTGGATAGACATATGCTACAATTGATCATCCTGAGGTATATACTATGCCCAGAATTTTGCCTTTGTTTGGAAGAATAAAACACTACCAGAACATATTCTCCAAAATCTTTGAATTGACCCCACATCAGAAACTTGGCAGAAAGTACTAAAGAAAATGTGATGTAGAATTATTCTGTTTTATTTTTAAGTCTTGATTCAGAAATCATGAATCATCTCCCTATGGATTCTTAGTATCTAGTATGAAAGGGGACGGAGGGAAAACTGGGATCACAAGGGACAAGCCTAAGGGAAGCATGCCAGGGTTAGGGGAGAGCTCAGCAGCCCCACTGAAGTGCATCTACACCAATGCACTCAGCATGGGCAACAAACAGGAGGAGCTGGAGACCCTGGCGCATCAGGAAATCTATGACATTGTTGCCATAGCTGAAGCATGGTGGGACCACTGCCATGACTGGAGTGCTGCAATGGATGGCTACAGGCTCTTCCAAAGGGACAGGTAAGGAAGGAAGGGAGATGGGGTAGCGCTACAGGTTAGGGAGTGTTCCCATTGCATAGGGCTCCAAGTGGGTGGTGGAAAAGTCGAGTGCTCATGGGTCAGAATCAGGAAGGAGGCCAACAAGGCTGATATCCTGGTGGGAGTCTGCTTAGATGACCCAACCAGGATGAAAAGGCAGATGAGGCATTCTAAAAGCAGCTGGCATAAGTCTGACAACTTGCAGCCCTTGTTCTCATGCAGGACTTCAACCTACCAGATGTTTGTTGGAAATATAACACAGCAGAGAGTAAACAGTCTAGGAGGTTTGTGGAGTACATGGAAGATAAACTCCTCTCACAGCTAGTGACAGTGCCTACCAGGGGAGGTGTCCCCTGGGCCTGCTCTTTGTGAAAAGAAAAGGACTGGTGGGAGATGTGCTGGTTGGAGGCCATCTTGGCCATATTGACCACAAAATATTAAGGTTTTCAGTTCTTGGTGAAGTCAGGAGGGGCATCAGCAAAACCACTACCTTGGACTTTCAGAGGGCAGACTTGGATTGTTTAGGCCATTGGTTGGGAGAGTCCCTTGGGAGACAGCCCTGAAGAGCAAAGTGGTTCAGGAAGGCTGGACATTTCTCAAGAAGGAAATCTTAAAGGCACAGGAACAGTCTGTTCCCATGTGCTGAAAGATGAGCCAGCAGGGAAGAAGAGTGGCCTGGCTGAATAGGCAGCTATCACTGAGACCTGGGGAAAAAAAGACAGGCTTGTATAAGGAACAGTGTAGCCAGCAGGACTAGGGAAGTTATTGTCCCTCAGTACTCAGCACTGGTGAGGCTGCACCTCAAATACTCTGTTCAGTTTTGGGCCCCTCACTACCAGAAAGACAGTGAGGTGCTGGAGCGTCTCCAAGAAAAGGCAACAAAGCTGCTGAAGGGACTGGAACACAGATCTTATAAGAAGCAGCTGAGGGAGGTTGGGTTATTCAGCCTTGAGGAGACTCAGGGGAGACCTTATCATTCTCTACAACTATCTGAAAGGAGGCTGTAGTGGCATGAGTGTTGGTCTTTTCTCCAAAATAACTACCGTTAGGACAAGAGGAATGGCCTTAAGTTGTGCCAGGGGAGATTCGGGTTGGATATTAGGAAAAATTTCTACATGGAAAGAGCGGTGAAGCATTGGAACAGGCTACCCAAGGAAGTGGTGGAGTCACCATCCCTGGCAGAGTTCAAGAAATGTGTAGATGAGGCACTTAGGGACATGGTTTAGCAGGTGGTGATGGATTTACTGTTCAACTTGATGATCTTGAGGGTCTTTTCCAACCGTAATGATTCTATGATTCTATTAGGACTGGCAAGAAGACAGTACCACACAGCTGAAACATTTAATTTTTCAGGGGTGACTTCTTTTCCTACCAGACTTCGAAACTTTTCCCATCTTACAGAAAAATTTTAGATTGTTTATTGGTGATTCAACCACTACAGTTTTATTTTTTCAACTTTATTATTTTTCACTTTTATTAACCAAAAATTTAATGACTAAATGATCTCCTGTCATAAATATGTATTTGTGGTTTTCCCTCAATCCACCAAAACCATATGGGAAACCCTCCAGGGTACCTGTTATATAAATGAGGGAATTTTTTGGGAGTTCATGTTATATGACTTTAATTATCCTCTAATGTAAATTGAATAATATATTTTTAAATATTTTTCAACATAAATTATGACCTATTTATGAGCGAAAAAGGTCAGTAAATAAAGAAACAAATATACACATATTATCTCTGAAATACATCTGAGAGTAGACCAGAATATTATAGAGAAAACCTCATCTGTCAGAGAAAAGTTCACTATTTGAACACAATGGGAAGTAAGTTGTATATCCCAAACAAGACTTTGTGTTCAAATAGGCAACATGTAAGACCTTACTCAAAAGGAAGAGAGCTATTGTGATCTATGAAGGACTAAGAAGGTGGGATGGAACAACCTCACAAAGGAGACTATTCCCAAGGAATTTATTCCTTCAGACAGTGCAAGAGGTAATATGTTTAAAAGCTTGTATACCACAAGCCTGAACCTTCTGGTCAGAGATGGTCAGCATGGGGTTTAATGAGTTATTCATTGATAAACGTAGTAGAACCAAGCTGGTGTGGATGAAAGGCCCTTGTTCTTGGCCTAGGAGAGAAGGGTTTGACCAGATGATCTCCATGGCTCCCTTCCAGCTGAAACTTTTTTAAGAATCTGTGATTTTTTAATTAGATGCTCTCTGTCTTTGTGAATCTATGTAAGCTCTAAGTATTTTTTAATGAGTTTCAAATTCTTTCAGACATTTTTAAAAAACTTTTGATATTGGCAATAACATTTTCTATTTTTAAGTTAATTTTCATTCACATGTAAAACAAGCGTATAAATTATCACTGATGTTAACAGGAAGCTTGTATGGAAACTTCATTTTGTATGGAGATTGCCATTTCTGTCAGACACTCTGTGGAGAGAAAGATACAATGATTTTTTTTTTATTGTGGTTTTGACTCTTTTTTGGCAAGTGAAACTACTTTGGTTGCCTTGTTATCAAACTCATATTTGACAAGTCCACTGCCAAAATAAATAGCAATAGTTTGAGAAGGGTACACACAAATTATATTTCAAATCCATGCCAGCAATACCATATAGAAATATCACCACAAATTTCTTTTAGAAGCAATATTTGGCGAGATGAATGTGTCGGACCTTAAAAAAGGAAGATGCAGGCTTTGCCTGCTGTGGTGAAGTGTGTCTCCTTTTCTGGATGATTAGGGTAAAGCTAGTAACAAACATTTTCTTCTTGACCAATGATGTGATGAGGAAGAATACAGACCATGGTCCAAAAACACACCCAAAAACAGACAAAAACGAAGGCTAAAGTATCCATCTCAGAAACCAGCTTTTGACATTGGTGAAATCTTGTAACTCACTGAAATTAGGGCCACAGTGGCAGGATAATGTCAGAAGACAATCAAAGATATTATGAACCTATATTCAGAGCTCAAAGGTGGCATTGCATGGTTAAAATACAGAGTGTTTTGAAAAGACCTGTCTCCCCTTGCCATTTCTGTTCTTTGCTGTCAGGTCTCCACTCAGTCTTCTCCATTGGACACTCACTCTTTCTTTAATTTCCTGATACAGGTGGCTACCATTTGTCGAGCTATCAACTTCTCTCCTCTTTTTAAGGCAGCTATTATTTATGCTAGTCTCTGCTTATCATCCTCTTTATTCGTTTAGACAAGAACAGCTACAAAACATTTTAAACAGCTTGAGATAAAGGTTAAGCTTAAAGATCACATGTTATCATGCATAGCTTCAAAATAATGGGTTAAACCTGCTCCAAAACAATGTTGTGAAATCGTGTCCTTAATGTGCATTTAATTTGTGCCACTCTCTCATATGTAAGAAATGTGAAAACATGAACCAAGCTAAAAAGCTATGGCCCATAAAAAAATCATACGCAGTAGCATAAAGGTACATGCTGCACTCTTTTTTTCACTGCTCTTCATATGCAAGATCATATAGAAGAGAAAAAAGGGTCATTTTTCAAGGACTTTTATGACTATACATTTTAATAATAATATGCATGGCTGACATAGCTCACTCCAGAAGTGTGATTGCTGGAATTCCTTCATTTATCCTTCAGATAATTTTTAGAATCTTTTTTTTTTTTTTTTTTGCATTAATGACAGGTTCAGAGCCCTTGTTACAAAAAATAAATTATCACTACATGTCTTGCTATTGAAATAGATTACTTAGCCGTTCACCATTTGCTATGGGATGCTCTCCAGATGTGTTGCATCTGAATTTCTCTGAATTTTCACTCAAATACTACAAAGTTAATCTGTTGTTTAGCGCACCAAAAGAATCATTAAATTTCTGCTAAACATTATTTTGGTTTGCAATGTTCTGGTGTAAGGATTTTTTTTCTTCCCTTTCTTCCTTCCCTCTATTCCAGTGATTCTTAACAATACCCCACTGTTGCAATGCCGTTCTATTTCTTCCTTCAAAGTATAATTTTATGCTAATCCTTGAGCTGTAGACGCGGGCATTAGCTTTCAGCTCATTTTCTGATTCACTGCTCTCAGAAAACTTTGTTACTTACAACCTGGCACAACCTGAACTTTGCACAAACATTACCTATTGCCTCCATAGTTTAAACATTTTTTTTTTTAGTGTGGTAGACATTACACAGTAAGGATGCACGGTCCTTCTGTCTACTGTATATCTCACAATCAATTGTCGAGACGACTGAACTTTCATCTCTATGTTGGAATAAGGCCCAGATTCTAGATTTCAAAGCAACTAAAAGGAAGACAATCATTAAGACAATGTTCCCTCAAATCCCAGTTCAAATAATCTCAAAGTCTATGCAAAACACAAATGTTGACCCCACAGAACTTCCCAACCTCCAGAATAGTTCACAAAACGCTGAAAACTCTCACAAACATATTTCCGAAACTTCTTTTTTATTGTTGGCAAAATATCCCTTGGTTGCTATTAGCTTTGCTTAAGTCCTGTGGAAATATTCAGAGCTTTCTAGGGTATTCAACAATTCAGAAAATTCAGTTTAGCTCAGACTGCACGATTGCTTGTGTACTTAGTCCCCACTTATTTTTTTCAGGTTCACTATCAGGCTAGACAGCTCTGTCAACTCAAAAGACATTCTTTTTTTTCAAACTATTGATCTCTGTTGCTCTTCCAAATCCTTTAGTATTGGCTCTTAGGATTACTATAATGCTATAATCATTCTGTTAAGAATTCAGATTTGTGGTGGACTAAAAGATAGTAACATCAAAAGGATTGAAATGCCCTTGAAGCAATCAATTTTTGTTCATCAAATACAAATGCTGAGAGGCTGCTTTCAGCTAATAATTTATAACTGAATTAATGACACATGTCTTCCATCAGTAATGGTCTCCTCTCTAGGGTCTTGTTTTCTCCCTTTCTGTGATCTGATTTCTTATTCTGGGAAAGGAAATCAGAGTGCTAAAGAATTTAATCAGAAATGGGAACTATATGAAGTTAAAAGCTTTGCCTTTTTTTTTTTTTTTTTCTTCAAAAATAGGGCTGCTGAACTCTTTATCTTTCCATTTTGGCAAACTTGAATTTTTATACCAATCCTACACATGTGGAATTGTATTTCTACTTTTTATCCTGCAGATGAAAAATCACTGACTTGTGGGAAGCACCTTGCAAAAATTTTAAATCCATTTTTGAGTTTGTAGGTCTTCCATCAATCATTTCGATTCATGGCAAGTTTTGGGTATTAACAAAATGCTGTCAAAAGCAGGCACAGGCAACTCCCCTATTCTCACTCCAGCCTCTTCTCCCATTCTGCTCTGATGTTAGGTTTCAGCAACCCATTCAGATTAAACCTGCAGTTCAGAGCAAACTCTTGCCGTTTAAAACAGACCTAAATAGTCGATCTTCTTTCCTGTCACAGTCCTATTTCTCCTTTTCTGCTACTTTTCTGGGGATTTGAGCTGGGTCTATTTGTTCAGACAGGCTATCCAAAACATTGGCAACTTCTTTCTCCCAAATTCTGTGTGGAAAGGCGAATATGCTATGGGATTGCTCTCTGTCAAAACATTTCAAACAGCAATAACATCAAGAAGTTAACACCAGATAGAGGTACAGGAGAGAATATTTCACAATGCCCACAGTGAAGAAAGAAGGCTTTATAAAGGAAAAGTCATACACCTGAGTAAGTGTTAAATTATTGGACACCTGCATAAACTGATCTTAACCTCATGGTGTTTCCTTTCTGCTAAATTGATTAAGAACAGCTTAGTACCAACAGCTGTGCGCTGAGCTTGCTCTGTGATGCATTCTTCGATGGTGTGGTGCTTGTTTATAGTTGTAGGGTATAGCATTTGGGGTTGGTTATGCCGCTGAAGGGTTGTTGTGACAGAAGAAAAAAGAACATGGTATCATCTTTAGGAATTTAATATCCCATTTATCTAGTTGCATATTGAAAACAAATAAACAAACAAAAAAACCCCCACCAACATACCTCTTCCCATCGTTTATTTTTGTGAAGCAAAGCTATTGGTAGAATCACTGAAGTAACCTTTTAGTGTTGCTTATACTTAAAAAAAAATATGGATTTTAAGGCAAGCTTTACAAGTAATCTTGAGTCTAGAAATTACTACCAAAAAGCAGGTAGGCTGTCATGTGATTTTTGTTCATATAGGTAGCATTATAGTTACGCTTCCCTTCATGCAAACTGACTGATTGTCTCCAGTCTATTCCTTTTCTCCATTCCCTTCCTCCTCCTGCACTTCTCCTACTTCAGCTTTTCCCTTTCACACTTCCTGCAGGTTATGATTGGTTTAGAAATAGATTGAGTTATTTATGTTTAAAAGCTCAAAGTGTTTAGGATCATTTTGTTATAGCCATTTGTACCAAATTAACACAAAATTTACAGTCATATCAAATCTTCAGTGTAGGACTTGTACTTCATCTTGCTTCTTGTGCTTGTGTCTCAAAAGTTCATATGGTATGGATATTACCTAGGCACTTTTGAGCTTCTTTTCTTGACACATCACTTGATTTTCAGAATTTTAAAGTCATTAGTACCATAGTAACAGAAAGCACAGAACCTAGACTCAAGTCAGAGCAATAATGATCAACCAAAATTGAAATAATTACTTGTAAATGAAAAAAAAATGGATTGCATAAATTGTAAGAGCAAGAATATAATAAAGCGATTTATTGATGAAAAGAATCCCTATATCAGATTTATCCTGCACACAAGTCTACTCAAATCACTCATATCTGAATCTGTTAATTATCAATTAAAAAAGATAGCTAGAATCACCCTCAAACAAAACTGAAGCAAAGCCTCACATAAAGTCTTGTGAAACCAGACAAATGAATGAAAAAAAAAAAAACCACAACATGAACTTTTCAGATATCAGATCACAAACAATCACAAAAACTCAGCTAACCTAGCTTTGTGTGTAGTATTTCTAATTCTTGAAAAAGTAATTTATTTTTTCAAAATGTTTTAAATACTGAGACTTATGCCAAATAATAGTTATGAAATAAATAAATAAAAACAATTACAGCTTTTATTAAAAGCTGTAATAAAATGATCAATGAAAATGTTTTTAAATTGTGCAGAGGGGTTGGACTAGATGATCTCTAGAAGTCCCTTCCAACCTTATGCATTCTATGATTCTATGATTTCAAAACATGATAACATTAAGCTCTATGGCAATCATTTTTTTTTCTTTTCAAAGCAGCCCTACACACACTCTTTGACAAATGAAATTTTGTTTTAAATACCCTCCCATTCTGCACTTTAATGCAGTCCAAATGTCCCCACCACTGAGAAAGGAGCAAGGACAACATTTCTCTTCATAGAGGTAGTTGCACCTCAACAACTCATTTATGACAAATCTATGAACTTTGTCTAATTTTGTCTTCCAAGTAGTCAGGGATTTTCATCATCCTTTTCTCCCTTGGTGTTAGCTTCTGTGGGTTTTGCAGTGTTTAAATTGGGATGAAAATATGCTAGAGGTTATGCCTCATGTACAGAAGTGTGAAAGCTGCCCTGAGAAGTGGACTCCCAGGAGACCTCAAAGATGTTAAACCACTTTTGGCTCCAGAAGTGTGAAATGTCTGTTTCTTCAGTGTGAGGCTCGGTGTGCCTGGGTTCCCTTCACTGTGCGAGGTGACAAGTTATCTTTGGCTCTCCACACTCAGGTCTCTGTTCTCACAGCAGTCCTTATGGAAAGGCTGAGAAAAACTGCTTCAGCGGCCAGCTCTAAGGAAAAAACAAAACCAGTAATCAGCTGCCAGGGCAGCAGGGTGCTGTGAACAGCAAGTGCCCACAGCCCTTACGTTGCTTGAGCAGGAGCCCTGGTTGGGCCACCAGGATTTGAGGTGCATAAGTAGCCTCTTCCAGAAATGACTCTCCAGGGCTCTGTCCTTTTCCTCCTGTTTTATTACAGGAGCTGCCCTACCCTGAATCCTCACAACTGGAAAAGGAAAGGTTGGCAATGCTCCTGGAAGCTGTCTCCAGTTACTAGCCTTCTTTGACCGAGGCATGAAGATGCTGAGGAACCGCACTACTACAGACATGTGGAGATAAACTTGCAATGGGATGTTAACTTCAACAGGATGGTTCACATGCCTCAACTCCAGTTTTGTGTCTAACTTCCTGCTGGAAGATTGTAGCAGACAATCAACAACAATAAAACTTCTGAGTACTTCAGCACCATCAGGGGCAACGGACCACCAAACATTAGGAGGAACATTCTGTATGAACCTGGAAAAAAATGCATTCAGAACCACTTCATCAGTTAGAAAACTTCAATATTTGAACATCGTGTTTACCTCTTGGCAGTGTTTTTAATGGAATTACTGCTTCAATGACACCTGAATCTGTGTTAATAACCTGCACAAACATGTGTCTTAAAAAAACAAACATCGTTCTATTGGAATAGCAGGCAAAGTCTTCCATGTCTCAATATCTCCCTCTTTTTTTTTTTTTTTTTTTCCAGCTTGCATTAAACTTGCATTGCACAGCTGAAAGAATTGTTAAGAGACAAACTTTAAAGTTTTTTAATGCAGTTTTGGTGTAAATGGCCCCAGAGGTTAGACTGATCTCCAGTGTTAGTAAAGGGTGTTAGTAAAACAGGTAGTAAAGGGTGTTAGTAAAACAGGTTCTTCATGACCAGGCTTTGGAACACAAGAGAAAGGGAAAAATTACATGCACGAACTGCAACCATACTGAATACCCCCGAAATCTCATCTTCTTGGGCACATCAGTAACTGCCAAGGTCTTCAGCCTTGGTCTGAAGAGCAAGAAAAATAAATGCTGCAGCTGCGTGTTCAGTTTTACTAGGAGGGTGGAATGGGAGCCAGGAGCAGTGCAGTGGGTAACAACACCTTCCCTCCCAGAGAGAGGGCACGTAGCAAACCCCAGGGCTGCTCTCCTGATGCTGAGGTGAGAAAGAAGCTTCTCCCAGCTACTTCTGCTTCGCAAGAGGCCCAGGACCACACCTATAAAAGAGCTTCCACGCAAAAGCCTGGTTTTATCTCATTTGTTAGGGAAGAAATCAGGAAAGGTCTCATAAATCCACTAGGCTCCTGACATGTTCACACTGATCAGAATTGCAGGCCATTGTGTCATCTTACATGAATGAAGGATTATATGGTCAGTAGCAATGCAAGTTCATATTTGTCAAGCATAATGAAATGGCAACTATTACTATTTTTTTTCCGTCTTTGTTGTATACAATCTAAAATAAAATTCCCTTATTTTAAGAATGATGGCTTCCATTTGGAACTTTTTTTCATCATCTGTGTCAAATAAATCATTACCATTTAACCCAGTAGTAATAATAAAGACTACTATCTCTAAACTGAAGTTATTTTTATGGTGAAAATATAACTGAGCCATAAGACATCATACAAAAACTGAACTCAGATTGAAGGTCCATGTATAAAAAAGTGAAGTAAATTATACTCATTGCTTCAAAGACCTACATTTTTGAGCATTTTAATTTTTGACCATATTAATTTTGACCATTTCTGTGTATTTAAGGTATCCCTTTTGCTCTGAAGCAGTGGTTTGGTTAATCCAAAGACAGGGGTAGCATTCTGCTAAGATTCCCAAAGAGTCGAGACAGCTCGATTTGACAAAAGCTGCATCATTTACCTCAATATTGGTTCCAAATTGCGGGGCTGGAGGTGATGTCATTTTCTGCTGTGCAAGATCGAGGCAGTTGGACTAACCTGAGCAGTTGCATGTGTGCCTTGCATTTTGTCACCAGTTAATAGAAGTTGACAAGCTCCTTCCAAAACACACCCTCTGTAAAAGAAAGTGCATGTGAAAGTCAGCTCACCTGAGGGCTTAAATCCTCCTGGTAGCACTTTAGCAACCAACAACAGGAGTCTGATTTTCCAGCTTGCTTGCATTTGCTCTGAGCTATTTTTATAAGGATCTCAAGACACTGAGTTCATTCTTTGTATTTTCCAATTGATTTTTTCCCCAACTGATGTGAAGTGTAAGTATCTTTTACATTCTGTGTTTAACTGCATTTCCTTGTGTTTTCCCCCTTAATCTTCGTAAACTTAGATCTTCCTGAGGTTATGGCAGTATGTTTGTTATCTCTTCTTGTCATGTGATATTTATCTAGCTGTGACTGTGATATTGTTGGCATTTCTGAAACAGACCTGGGTTCCCCTGTTATCTCTCTGCAGGTGTTGGATTCACCGATCTCAGTGAAGTTTGGCACCCTTAATTGCTGATAATTATTAAAAGTAGCAATGTGGGATTTTGCCGGTAAGCTGACCTTCTTTAACTGTTTGGATTCTTGATACAGCATAAAAATATACCAAAAAAAGCAAGAGCAGAAAAGTAGTTCACTATTTTTTTTTTCCTGCTTGAGTGGCGAAATTGACTGCATATTTCAACTGCAGAAGGAAAGCACTGGTGCAGCAACGTGTCATTAAACGTGGTGCCTGTTGTCAGGTTTTGCCAGTGAGTATTATTCATCTGCCCAAGCTTCTGTGTTCAGGTTGGCATAGAAAATACTAACACATCACTTAAGCATAATCTGGCTGCTAGACACAAAGAGTTTATAAAAGGGAAGGCATTTTAAAAGCATTCACTTTTCATTAGAAGTCAGATGGCTTGCAGAATAAAACCTCAAGTGTGTTTGTTTTTCTGAAGTTTGCATGGAAACTTTTTAGTTGACCACCCAAGGGAAAACTAAAAGAAATAGTTACTTACAAGGGCAGACCTTTAACTAGAGGATGAACAAAATATAATCTCGGAGAACCTAAAGGTGTTTGTTTAACCATGGTTATACCCTGCTGCAGTAGGACTTACTGTGGGTTTTGTAAGCACATGGAAATCTATTATCTACATAGAACCATGGATTTCCCTTCTATTTTTGTTTTTGATGCCTGGAAATATCCTACTAGCCCCAAAGTTTACTCTAATTGCAAACTTCACTGAAATAAGAGGGAAGAAAGAAAACTTTCAGGCAGTGATATTTTGAAACAGACTCTCCTTTAATGGTTTTCAAACATCAAAGGATTGTGTATTCTGTCTACAAGCTAGTCTTCTGATTCATTTCCCCGTGATCTATTTTTAGTCTTTTGGGAGACTTTTGAAAGCAAAAGTACTTTTTTTTTTTTTTTTTCTTTTTCTTTTTGGTTTAGATCATATGGTTTGGAAGCTTAAGGCCCTCCCTTACTCTCTGGCAGATTCTCATACAATTGGCCTCCCAACAAATTCACCCTCGCAGGAACTTACTTCTGAGGAATTCCTCCAGTGCCCCCTTGCACTCATAGATGTCTGTAGATTCTGCTGATCAAAGAATGTTCTTCTTCATCCACTTACCACACGGTGTATTTTTACATAATATGCCTGTTGACACAAGAGCTGTTTCTTTCAAACTGTGCAGACGGGAACTGCTGTTGAACAGAGAAGGTGACATTAAAATTGAACTGTGAATTTTTGCAAGCAGCTGCAGGGCTGTAGTTGTGCTGTTGGAGGGTTGCTGTTGACAGTGGTGTTGTTGCCTGACAACCAAGCCAACTACATGTATAGCAATCTTATGGCAGTAGCGCATACCCGATAGTTTCTGTTTCAGTAGAGCTTCATTTGTTTTACTGAAGCTTAGGGCCCGACTTTACATTCCACTGTTTCCCTGCAAAAGCTTGAATTTAGTGCAAATTCAGAGGAAAAAAAAGTGTTCCTCCTTTAGTGGGCAGTTTGCTTAAACCTAGTATTTACTAACATGTCACTCATGACAACCACAGGCTGGAAAACAAACTGGAAATAGCTGGAGCAAACCTAAATGAATGAAAAGAAACCTAAATGAATGAAGACTGTGTGTTCTTGAATAAAAACATATGATTTTTTTTTGAAAATTTGGCTGCAGGCAAATCTGATTTGCTGTACTGGCAGTAACATATAAGTGCAGTTTTGCGGTATCTCTTCTACTTAAGGCATTTCTAATCCATGGCCACTTTATATTGAAATATTTGTCCCAGATTCAATTAGGCTGTGGGAGAAAGTAGTAATACAGGTAAGGATAATTTTCTATCAGCTTCCAAGATACCTGAAGTGGCCAAGCAGGGCTCAGATCCCCTCAAAAGTGTGCTGAAGGATGCAAAGTAATCCATGGCAAGTTCTGGAATCTGACATGGTCTCTCAGATCCTCCCCTATTGGCTGAGGACTCCTGCTAACGCACTAGGGATGCTGGATATGAGACCTCGTTGGCTCAGGTTGTCTAACTTCATTGCAACAGTCCTTGCAAGAGAGGAAGAGATGCCAATGCCTCAAGTGCTCTGGGCTACAAGTGAGGACCAAGGGGTTTTCCCTGCAGTTTGTTGGCTCCATCGTTGGCCTCTCCCTCCTACCCATGCCCTTTGGAGCAGGATTCATGGCACTCTGCTGTGTTGGGCAATTTCACATCTGTGAGACAGGAGCTGTTCCTCTCTCTGTCCTCATCACTTGCCTTCCTCATGTGGTGGACTCTGTTTCATGGCTGAGCTTAAAAGAGATGTGAGAGTTGGTGAAGGTGCTTCTTCACTTTGGGCACCTCCACTGCAGTTCCCCCTGGCTTTGCAACTCAGCTGCAGGTTGACCAGCACTGCTACCAGTCATCGTATCATATAAACCCCAGTTACTTCCCTTGCTTGCAAGCTCTGGATGGAGTTGCGTGTGACTGGGGACTCTGAGTCACCCTGTGTGCTACTCTGCTGCCTCCTAGCCAGGTAAGTGATCTTGCTGGTCAAGAGGGCAACAGGCCCCAGGGTTTACGTATGGGAACCCCTGCCCCGCAAAAAATGTAGGATATAGATTTATCCAGCACAGATTGGCAAATGTTCTTACAGCAGAACTCAGCAACTCTCTATCTCTTCTGTATCTGTTTAGGACAGAAACGGGTTGTAGTATTTTGCTATTGTTGCAAAGATCATTTTAAGTAGGTAGAATTTAAGTATGAAACTTTTTAATCCGGTTTTAACCCAGAGGACTATTTAAACCATCATCTCTGGTTTATTTTCTGTAAAATGGTCTCTATTATTTGTAAAATATAACCAAAAAGTCATTTTTAACATACATATATAAACATTTTACTTTAAAATACAAGCAGCTTCTAATTCATTTCCATAGGCTGTGTACCAGGCCCTGGATCCTGATAAAAATCTTTTTTTTTTTTTTTTTTTTTTTTTTTTTGGTGAAAAGTAGTGCATAGTTTGATGCCTATAAGTAGTCAGCACTTTGGATTTTTGTATCACCGGTATGGTGCCTAAGCTTTCCTATGTTCCTATGTTTGTGTGTTATTTTCTTACTCAATCTATCACTTCTTTTCCCTGCAAAATGTAACCTACTCAAATAACTGTGATTATACATTCACAATTACAAAGAAAAAATGAAAGCCCAGAGCATATGGGAATGATCAAAATACTGTGTAATAGCAGCAATGCCATTTAGTGTATATAATCAATTTAGCACACCAATAAATACATTATATATAAACTTCTGACAAGCACACTATTCTCTTCTATAAAACTTTTCATTTAAATTCTGCTGTCATTGTTTTGAAATAAATTTTCTTGTCACAAAGATATGGCTTTTTATTTGATTCAGTCTTATTGCATCATTAAAATATTGGTTTCTTTTATGTTTTGCAAACATTGGTGGACACACCATTAAGCAACATAAAACACAACGCAGTAACAAATGCCTGTTTTATGACTGCTGTCAGACTATATATTGTCTAATGGTCTAACATTATCAGCAATCTAAGCCTAAATTATCACAACTAAAAGTCTATGAAATACAAGACACATATATAATCTCCAAGGAGTCGATGTATTGAAACATTAGAATTAAAGGTTCAGGCAATCAATTCAGCCAAAAATGCAGTTTTGACGAGGAATTTTTCACTCCAGCAGCAAAAAAGAAAAGGCAGGAATCAGCAAGTTATTGAAACGATCACCCATACCCAAAGAAATATAGTTCCTCTGGACATTTATGTACTGCCAGCCAGATGAGAGAAAAAAAAAAAGGTGAGATTAAAAAAAGAAAGAGTAATTTGCTAAAGGTGCAGTACTTATGTCTTTATTGCTTTTATTGTAAATATTTCTCATAATGAAATTGTTCTATTACCTGTGTGTAAGATTGATTTGTGTTTTTCCCTGACAGTTTTTACTTGGTCTGAGAATTTTACTGTGTATCTATAGGAGCAGAAGAATTTCAGACAAAGATGATAAATTGCCAGCAACATATGGTTCATTCCAGGTTGTGTGAAAAATACTCTCTGTGTTGCAGGACAATGCAACTAATGAAAGTATATCAGGGACACTAGATTTAGATAGTGATAAATTCCAAGGCGTTTTTTTTTGTAAGCAGGCAGAGTTGGAAGAAGTCTGCAGTGAACACGTATAAGAAATCAGTTTGCCTTTTGCCTGATGGCCACTTTTGACCCAATTTTAAGGTTTTTTTTTTTTTTCCATCTCCTGCATAAACCCTAGAAACGAACATTTTCTTTTGGTTGTCTTCTTTTCTAAAGGTGATGACAGGATCAATTTCATTGGCCTAGAATAGCAATATTAATCACAAGGGTCTGTCAAGATACATAATGGTAAAATGTATTAGAAAAGCATCTTGGTGGATTTCTCTTCTTATTATGAATCTCCATTTTATTGTTGTCTTTGACAGCAACAGTTTAAAGGGTAAAGAATAGCCTAAAGTCTAGGCACCACAGGCAGACTACGTCGAGTGAAGAGAAGCAGGGAGGAGGAAAAGCAAACAAGTTTGAAAGAAAGTGGCCAGACTCTCAAATGCATTCCTAACCAAACAACCCAGGAATTTTGATTTAGTGAGATTGTAAAGTATGCCATTTACTCTTCATGAAAAGGTTTGTGGATTTTTTTTTTTAACTTTCCTTTCTCAATTAGAAAGGTAGAAAGCACACAAAAGTCTGCTACCTAAGATGGCTTTGCAATACAAAGGTTCCGTGCTTAGTTTGCTTTTTGGATTAGATGTGTCAGTTCCAACAAACCCAACTAACCTATGCTCTTGCCTACCCTCTGTGCATCTTGTCCTTCTTACAGAGATTATGCCTCATCTATTAGGCTCTTTTTTATTTTGGTTCCCTCTGTTTCCACAGATTCTCTCCAAATGCTTTGCCACTTTTGAAGATCCACATTCTTTGTCATTTGTTTATTGTCCTCTGCTGAAAGTATTGGAGTTGTTTATGGAATACTAATTAAAACCTCTTCTCTCCCCGCCTCCCCCCCCCCCTTTCTTTTTGGAAAAGAAATAGAAACATTTTCTATTGATTCAAAGAAAAATAAGTGGCATGTAGCTGATTTATCTTACATTGTAATTTGCTAGACGTTCTCTTTTCCTTGCCTTCTTCCTTTTTAAAGACTATATCAAAGAAATATTACTTTAAGAAATTTGTTCCTTTTGTTTATCTTTTCCTGATAAATCTATTAAAACAAAGTTACTAACTATTGCAGGTTGCTATTCTATACCTTCCTTTTGAAGTCTTGGATTTCTGCAGTGTTTTATAAAATGGCATTATGCTTCTTTCTGTTTCCATGTTTTCTGTTGAATACAGTATTACTTGGGACTTATAGGACTTATAAAATAGCAGTGGGAGTTTTTCAGCAAATAACAGTACAATTTTGCTGAAGTCTCTGCAGGTGCGCTGTTCCATCTGGTCTTAAAAATTCATAGTGACTTAAGAAGCTAACAAAGTAGCTTCATGGTCTAATGAGTCTAATGGTTTGATGAGACCATCATTGTCTAATGAGCTAATTTTTCTCCAGTTGTACTGAGTAATGGAAATGAAAACATAGCTGATACACCTATTTCTGAAACCAGAAACACTGTGTTCCATATCCTCCAAGACCAGAAATTGCAAACTGCATTTATGTAAACTCTCCTCTTGAATTCAGTGGCTAATATCTATTTTAGTAAGGACTGCTTACTCGAGAAAGGATTTTCAGGCTCAAGCCCTGCCTCAATATTCTCCACTTTAACCAGGCAATTATCTCACCCTCCTGAGCAGATTACAAATTATGCAGAACTATAAACAAGGTGGAAAGGGCAAGAGGAAAATAGAAGTAATGTATGAAGTGTGCATTGTGCTATTAGAATTCCTAAGAGCAATCTGACTTTCAATGCAGTTACAGCATAGTGTTATTGTAAAGAAGCATACAGGATCATTTGCTGGTTTGAGTTTTGCATTTGAAACTTCAGAAACTGAAATAGAAAATAAATGGGGAAGAAGTAGAGGCACTCTGTGATCTACATGTTAACTTGTATGAGAGCATCTGTAACTTGAAAAATAAAAAAACATACATGAACAAATTAATAAAAAATAAAGTAACAATATACTTGAACAACAGTTGATAAATAGGGGAAAAAAAACTGATTGAATTCCCTCTAATTCATAAGAATTATGAATTCATAAGAATTATGAATTATTCCTTTGTGCTGTATTTTAAAAAGATGTAGTTTATTCATAGCATAATTAGATGGGTGTGAATTTTGGAAAATCAATGATTCTAAGAGAAGAAACTTGAAATTTTTTGGAGGAGATTTTCCAGAAGCATTTTTGGATATCTCCTGATGTGTAATAAGGTAAATGTTTCTGTTGGACGTATTCCTGAAGAAAAGTGGCCTCTTTCACTATTCAAGAAACTTTCCAAATTAGATATGAAGGCATAAACCTAGGAAAAATTAAAACGTACCACAGTACTGATGGTTGAATGGAGAGAGAAAAAAAAAAGGCTGGAAAGCTGCTTATGAAAATGAGGAGCTTTCTAAGGAATCTGATGCAAATACATGTGTGAATCACCAGGCACCTATAACCATTTTCCGCCCCCCCTCCCCCCTTTTTTTTTTTTTTTTGTAGGCTAAATTATGTCCATTTATGAATAACTAAAACTCTAGTTAAACTCGGATAAAGGTAGTTATTTGAGAAGGGAGTATGTCATTTTGGTCAATATTCCATTATGTTAAATTTGGTAATTATCTTGCAATTACAGAAAATTGCATAAATTTCTGTGAGGAAAAATGAATCTTCTGGCAGAATTCCTTTCTCATGACCTGAAAGTCTTTAGTTCTAGAGCTAAAGGTGCTGCCCATTAGTGTTTGGAATTGAATAATTTTAATTTCTGCAATTAAAAGGACTTTCTGCAATACTGCTGCATGCATAAGATTGATCTTCTAAAACAAATCTGCATTTTAGCTCTTACATCTCATTTAAACTAATGCATGTGAGAAAAAGTCTAGATGCTTCCTAATGCTTTCTTTAGGTGTAAGGAAGGCAGTTCAAAGACAATATCCTGCTAATTAATACAGTTTGGGGCAATTTATCTTCTCGAGTGCTGACTTGAGTTGGTCTATGTGAGTTTTCTTTGACTGACCCTGTCTATTTATAGGTGAAGTGCTCCGCAATGCCAGAAAAAAATGCAAATTGTTCTCCTGATTTGGTGGAATACTATTTTATTTGAATACATTTCTTTATATTGTTCATGTAAGAACTGAGTATTAATTTTGCTATTTGATACCAAGTTTTAAGTTAATCACACTAGTTGGTTAGTACGCTTGATCCTCTCAGTTATATAATATCATTTCTGGTCCTGTTTTGGGCACAGGGACAGTCCAAAGACTTTAGTGAACAGTTTTCTTTCTCTTGTTTGAAATTCTCTTTGTGTGTATTCTTACAACCTCTAAGTCAAATACTATGTCTTAAAGATGGTTCCCGACTTGATCCCCAACCCACTGGTCTAAAATAAAATATTAAAATGGAGAAGTTTTTCTGACTTACTGTTTCTGGAAGACTTTGTAGGCAATAAAACTAGTGCAATTTTGTTGCATAGAGAAGAAGGATGTGGGTAACAGTGTCTCTGTTCTGCAGATGTGTTTCATTTGAGCTTCTCTACCACTGGATATAACAATTTTTGAGAGACATGGTATATTAGAACAATTAGATCGTTAGCTACAATAAGAGTTTTTCTCTTTTGAATTTTTTTTGTCATTTAGTCATTTGCTATCAATTTTTTAAAGACTGAATTAATGAAACTTAGGAGTAGTTGCATTTAAAAAAAAAAAAAAAGTTGAACAGAATGCTGGATTTGCTCATGCCTCTGCTAACAGCTATTTACTCCTTGTGGGAACAACATATAGTGCCATAACATGTATCTTAACCCCTACTCTCCTTCTCCTCCTTAGCTAGGCAATGTGTGAAAAGTCTCTCTATGATAAGCCCAAATGACACCCCACCAGTGACTACAGCTGAACCATCTTTGACAAAAAAAATCTAATTTTAACTTCACTACCATATTTAATCTTATTAGAATTCCTGAGTGTGGAAGGATAAGAAGGTCTTTTGGATTTGAAAGGAAGAGAATATAATACTTACTAGTATTAATGTATGTTTAGCTAGTTAAATGATGGGAAGTACTTCATTTGATACAGGTGTTGAGAAGAAGGTAGTCAAAATGTTGTAGTGGGAAGTGGCCTGCTAGTGATATATCTCTAGATATATTTTTTATTTACAAAGCAGAGAAAAAATTTTTAAAAAATAGCATAACAATTAACAGACTCTGGTAAACTTTCTCATTTTAGGCGGTATTTAGCAAAGAGTTCATGTCAAACTATTTTCAGTTTTAATATTTTACATTATTTATTTGTATGCATTTAAATTATAATTTTATGGCTTACATTTCTATTTCTTTAGCTACACCTTTTAAAAATATGTTCAATTTAATGTATTGCTCTGCTGGCTTTTCACATTTCTATATGTAATGCACAGTTCGTTCTGTTTCTGTGCATATAAAATATTCTGGTTGCTTGTAAGGTTTATATTTCTTACAGTGAAGATAGGAAGAACTAGATGAAGAGACATTGGTGACCCATTTTTTCCATTTATGTTCATATTGGAAAAATTCTCTTTACGTCTTTATGGGATGAAGCTTCTTCTGAAAGCAAGGTGCTCCCTGAGGACTTTGAATTTTCTCTGAGTTGGCATTTAGTGCATAGGTCTTCAGTGTATTCATAGCTAAGATTTCTTCTATGGCTAATATGCTAGTCCTTTATCCCAAATATTCAGACAGCAATGAATATCAGCCAAATGTTCTGTAGGTTTACTGTTTGTTTAGTTTGGAATCATGAAGTAAGACTTAATTGGTATATGTAGTCTTTTTTTAAATTACAATGGTGGTTATATTTCCTCATATCTTAAAGAATGTATTTTTCCTACTAGATGAAGCTTTGAGATTGCATTATGTAGTTTGAAGCATTAAAGTGGAAAAAAATCTAAATAGACTTTTTGTGAAGATTCAGTAGAAAAAAAAAAGGGGGGGGGGCTATATCCCACTGCCTGTTATTGCACAGTAACAAAAACCAGCACTATAATTATCAAAACGATTGTGATTTGGTGATCTGGCACTGTGATATCACATTATGACAAAAAGCTGATACTTTTTCCTATCTATCTTCATCATGAATACCAATCAGGAAAAAGAAAAAAAAAGGAGAATTTAAAAATCACAGCAAAATTCTTTTTCCTCAAAGACTGAAAAAAAATCTGCACTCCCCGATCTTCAAATATTCTAAAAGTCCATCCAACTTTGAATATACAAAATGAGACTTTTGTCACACTCAAATTTTGTCACACTTAAAGGTGTGACTTCAGTCCAAAACTCTTGAAAAGGGAATCTTTTAATGTTTATTACATTTCAAGGCTTGTGAAGGGTTGAATTTGGAAATCAGACACTTTGGTAAATGATTCTGTATTTAGAAAGTTATGAAAAAATTTCCAGTTTGCCACCAGAAGTGCATCATTAGAATTAGAAAATGAACCCTGTATTTTTGTTTGAGAGAGCTCATGCCAAGATTTGGCATTAATTTAGACCATGGTAGAGAAGGAACGTGATATGAGCTATAGTTTCTATCACTGAATTTCATTATGGTCTCTGCATTTAATAAAGCATGTAAATTTTATGTACAAAGCCAGTTCAACTGATTATTTTGGTAATTCTACTGCTTATGCAACAGCTTATGTTTTTACTCATGTTTTATATACCATACACACATCTGAACAAACACTCTCCTAAAACAATGGACTGCCAGGTTCATCAAAAAAATCCTTCAAATTGTGAATTCACAATTGATAGCAACTAAGTGAATGTGGTAAATCAAAAGGATTCCCTGGCTCACTTTCAGATTTTTCTATATAAAGCAGTTCACTGAACTGCTTCTATGACTGCCTTAGCTTGGTGACAGTCGCAAAGGACTGAAAGAGTCAGTAAGGCTCCACACGAGTCCAGGTGTATGTGACACCTGAGATAGCTGTAAGATTGAAGCCATAAATTTTGATTTTTCATCTCTAGCACTTTAAGAGATGCTGACCACTTTGATCTTTAATGTAATAGATTCTGATTTTATTTCTCTTTTCTCTTTTAGCAATTCCTGGACTTTTGCTTTATTTCTATTTCACCTCCCGTACTACAAGGACTGAGAATGGTGGTCAATGGTATAAACTAGAGCAAGAGAAGTCTCATACTGTAAAAGTATGAATAGTATGAGTATTCCCCCACTCGGATGCCTTATTTCTGGACACTTAAATGAGAGACAATAAACATCTATGGACCACACTGGGGCCATTTTGACCACTACGAAGTTCACAGACTTGATGAGAGATGCTGAAGGAAAGCCGAAGAGAAACATGAAGAGATTTGATCACTCGTCTGCATTTCTGCTAGTTGATGATTTAATGAAAAATCCAAGCATCTGTCACCTGGGAGATAGTGTGAGTGGAAGCAGTTACAAATTCAACTTCCTCAGCCATTGTTAGTTTCTGTGAGCAAATATTATGTAGCAGAAAGAGATATTAACACTATCATTTTGTAAAGCCAGAGTCTTGATATAACTTTATTTATATGGAAGGTTTTAAAGCAGTAAATAATGCATCATTATTGCAGGGATTGGTAGAAATATTCTTGGAAAAAATAGTTGTTTTATTTAAGTGGAAGAAACAAACCTCTTTGTGGAGCTAGCTGTTTTGTCTGTAATTTCAGCTGAAACCTGCACTGCATGTAAAGCTCCTTGGTAACATTAACTGAGAGGCTAGAGGGGCTATGACGGGATCGGGAATTGCAGAGAAGGAGTAGGAACATGTGGGATATGTAAAAAGGAAGAGCAGAGGAGCTCTGGTAGCGCAACCTGGAGAAAAGCTCAGATGTAATTTTTGGATCTAGTGTTGCCAGAAAAGAATCTTGGCTCCAGGAGTAAATCAGCTGTCTCCTATTTGAGTTCACCTGAAACTTCAGATATTCTTTGTAAGTAAGCAGGATTTTATCTAAGAAACACCTGACAAAAGCAGTGTCTCCTTCCATCACAGCAACTTGCAATCTCTTAAATTTGACTAGCCACTCAGATCGAAGAAAGGCAACAGTATAAGTAGAGGAGCATTTTAATTTAGATTTTTTTTCCAGTCTGTACAGGAATTTTGAGTATTAAGACTGAGGTGCTTGATTACAACTGATTTTATCATTAACTTTTTTAATTATTGTAACAGGTCTGCTTTATTTAACATCCCATTTCACTCCATGACATTTTTATCAATGGGGTATACGATTTGTAAATGTATAGGTCATTTTATAGAAGTATAGAAAAGTATCCCACATAGTTAGTCCCTTGTCCATATTTTGAGGTGTGATGATTATTCAAACACACCACGCAGCAATCGCTGAGCACACAAAATCTTCTATAAAGCCTCGGCCTGCTCCCGCGAGCTTGTCTAGGCTGGGATTTTTTTTTCGGACAATTTGATGGCCTGATTTTACCTTTAATGTGAATCAACAGACAAATGGCAGTGAACTCACAGTCTCGAAGAAGTACATGTTCATCAAAGCCGTTCTGGTAAACAAATTGTGGCAGCCCTATTAATCATGTCAGATTTAAGTTCCCTGCTCGCCCCCCCTTTCCCCAGCTCAGGGCAATTGTCACACGCTGTGTTTGCCTTATGTCAGCTCGGAGGACAGAGCAGAGACAAACCAGCACAGTACTACTACATTATTTAAGCAGTTTCCCTGAACCAGACATTCTGTACCATTTGTGACCAATAAGCCAATGGGTACATATCTGTGAATGTGAACGGGAACATATTTCTCCCTAGCTTGACTTATTTTTAAAAGAATTATTTTTATTCCTGAGATGCTTTAGAAGCTCTGTGGCAAACTGTAGCTAGTGTCTACATGCAGTTTTTGCAACTGCTTTCTATCTGCAGCAGTTATGATTTTATTTCATGCCTACAAATTTGCATCACTAGGTAACCACATGATTTTGCACATGTAAATATAGTTCCCATAAAATCTTACAGTTTGCGCACACGGAAGCATTTGTGGGAAATTGCACGGTCATTTTAGAGTCTAAACTCCTTTGTCGAATTTAACTCTGCGGCAGTAAGATTGTTTCCAGATCTGCAAGTTTTCATTTTTAAAGAATATTGTGACCAAAATCACAAAATAAATCTGAGGCTTTTTCCTGTATGCCTTCACATTTGTCTATTTTGCTATGAGAACAAAACAAAAAAGCCCCAAAGAGAACTTTGAGGAGAAAATCCACGTGCGCAACCATCTGTTTTCTTGCTAGCTATTTTTTTTCCTAGTAGTTATTAGGGCGGCTTCTTTAGTTTTTACCAATTGCGGGGCTCGGCTCTTCCGCCCCGAGGACTCACACACCTTGCAGGCAGATGTGAGCCTGCAGGAGCACGCAGGATGCTTCTCCCTCCCTCCCTACCTCACTTCCCTACACGCACTCCCATCCCCACACACAAGTGTTTACAAGGGGAAGCCTTGTACGACTTCTTAACATTGCCCTATGAGGGCCGGCGTGTGGGCTATTGGCGCCCCACACCCAAGAGCAGTTTCGCCAGACGGTGATCTTGCGAGCTGTGGAAATGAACCTTTCTGAGCAGCAGCCCCGGCATTAATAATTTAATGGCTGCAGAACGGCGAGCCGCAGAGCTTATCTCAGCTCATTCGGTGCCTGTGTGAGCTCCTTTAGGACGCCTGTATGTATGCAAGAGCTGACAATAAATTGAACACTGCAACTGCTCGTTGACCTCCATATGTTTGGGCACTTTGGGAAGACTTCTAATTCATATTAAAGGGAGGTCAGGCACGAGCCTTAACTCCGTTAGGTAAACTGGCCCTGGAGGTAAATGGTAAAGTTTACAAAGTAAAAGCCCTAAGCCTTTAGACAGGCTTTAAATGCTCTAACCTATAAGCAATGACCATTTCAGAGCAGCATCATTTATCGTTTTGAACATCGAGATCACAGATCCAGTATGGAGCAAGTATTTCCACTTCCTTTCGTGCTGTCTAAAGTGAATGCGGGCTCTGAAATAAGTAGTAAGAGATATGGGAGCTTTAGCAAAGAAGCGCAAAAACAGTTCCAGCAGTTGCTGGTGTACTTCAGACAGACGGATTCAGCGCAGCCATGCCACACTTCTTGAATATTTTCTGTTACGTGAGTACCGCAGAAAGCAATGGGAACGGCATAGGAACAAAGTAGGAAAATCAATATGACTCTCACTGGTTTAAAAGGACTGTTTTCTTCAGTAGAGATCTTTCTAAGGTAAACATAGAAATGTGTATGTTACTTATTCTAGCAGTGGTATGTCAAAGGAATATGATTTTTTTTTTGTGAAAATATGAAGAGATTTATCTCCTTACAAAGTTTAGCTATAACTAGCTGGACTAATGCTTTGAGTTAATGATTTTTATAGCATGCATATAAAATTTTGGTATGGAAAAAAATCCACTGTCCAAAATGACTTGATTTTATATTTTGACTTATTTTAAGAAAATTACAGGTACGAGACAACAAATATAGAAATAGTTAAGGATGTGATTCTCATTCCCTGTCAAATCGCTTTATATCTAGCTGCCAGTGAGAATGAAATCCTGATATGTCTCAAGTACTAAAGAAAAAATGGTCTGCAATTTAAACATCATAAAATCATCACAAAAAAAATCATCATAATTATTCTAAGGAAGACTCTGATTTAAAAGAGTCCAGTTCTGGCATTCATATCCAAACTTATTTAGCAATCTATGGTTGGGGCTTATCTTTATTAAAAGCCTTAGTGATATTGCCAGCAATGATACTGGTGATTAGGAGTTAATGAGTGAATAAAAATTTGAAAGCTAATCCAGCTACCCTCCATCAATTTATTGATTTAAAGCTATAGAAACATAAGCAATTAATATTGCAAAAGACCTGACTAGAATAATAGTTTATCAGAGCATGCTGCTGCAGTTTGCAATAGAGCAGACAGCACATACAAAATCAGCTACCTGTTTTTATACTTTAGTTGTTGATTCCAAAGTATTCACAGTATTAATTAATTCCTGTCTTTTTGTTTTATAATCAACATAATAATACTAGCATAATGTAAGTTACCAGGATGAATTTTATAGTATTTCATGTGACACAATGTGTGCACAGCATAGAAATCCTCTAGGGAATAACAGTACTGCTTATCTTCAGTCCTCGTGAAGGGAGGGAAAATGGGACAGTTTATGAACAGTTACCGTAGTAACAGTTCATTAATTAAAGTTAGGGGAATTTCAACTAAATATCAAGTGCAACAAAAGTGCTGGGAAAGTTTGGTTCAAAACTTAATGTAGATGCCACAAACTTGATTTTATATTAATTACTAGACAATTAACATTAGGAATGAAAGTATCCAGTTAATAGCACAGGCCAGTAATACAAGACATGCCAGTAAGAGAGAACATAAAAAGTCCAAAAAATCAAATGGAAAAACATTTTTTAAAGATTCCCATTAAGCAGAATTGGGGATCTGATCCCCATTTACCTTTTTGAAGACACCATCTCTGGCAAAACAAGCATGGCAGTTACTGATGCTGCAGTGGTATGTCTGAGGTTCAAAATCTCTGCTTCTAGCTAGCAGAACAGTATTTCATCCAAATAACATATTGCAACATTTGAGTAAGAAGGTTTGGCTTCTTGAGCATGCTTGTAGAGTCTGAAACTGCTTACTCTAGTTTTAAGGATGTGGGAGTAGCATGAGAAAATGTTTAGTGCTCAGAATTAAAATTGGCTCCAGAGAGTTACTGGCTTCTTATGTCATTGCACAGAAACGTGTTTCAAGGCCTTTTCCTTTCTTACAGGTTCTTCTGATTTCTGATCACTCCCACTGACTACGCTAGTAGGCCTAACCAAGACCAATCTCACCGATCATTTTTTTCTTTTTCTGGTTAGGAATGCAAAGAACAGCAGATGACTCCTTTAATAATAATGAAAGAAAGGTAAAGACTTTTTTAAAAGGCTGAGACTTAAAAAAGGTGCCAGAACATTGTGGTGCTTCATGGGCTGGCTAGTTAGTGGAACCAGATGATACTATTTGAAAGGCATTAAAAAAATCTACAAAGGCATAGAAAATTTGGTTGCTTAATTGCCACTGTGGAGAGCTGCAAAACTCCTATTCAATCCCGGCCCAATGTGGGAGGCAGTGCAAAATGAAAAGGAGACTGTGCTTTTAGAGTTTTATAGGCCCTCATGCTTTGTTCCTCTGCAGACCTGGGAGCATCGCAGTCTCTATAGCTCTGAGCAACTTGGCGTGTAGTTCCTAGCCAAACCCCACTGTGATTCACAGCATTCATTCCTGAGGGGCTTCGTCAGCTAAGTGTTCCCAAACCATCCATAAGGGATCAATATGTTGTGTGTGCTCCCCCATAACACTCACAAGTATTGCAATGGTGATGCCTCTTGCTCTTTTCTTCTAGCCTGCATCGACATTGTCTTATTAATGAGCCCCACATGGTCCCCTCAGGGTTGGGCTCTCTGGCCTTCTGTTGTGGCCTTGACCCATGTGTCTTATGAGTGGGGTGCTGGGAACTCTGGGGAGATGGGAGTCTCAGATCTGGCCCCAGCAGCACCCTCCTAGAGGAGACTTCATGCAAATGCAGGAAATCACCCTCTTGTGGCCCACCGCCCCAAATTTCTCATTTGAGAAATGAGAAATGTGGGTTCACCACAGAATCCACATTGTTTCAAGTGTCCTAAAAACTGCCCCTGCACAGATATTCTCGCTAGGCCTGTTGGTTCATACAGATTATACCTTACGCTTTCCAAATCTGCATCATGATGCATGGCATGAGCTAATCACAACCTATTTGATGAAAATTGTATCCCCCTGATATCCAATGTTCATGGTCCTGGTCACTGTCTTCCCTGCAGTGCAAACCTTGTTCTAACTTATTCTAAACCTAAAAAGTCCTTGCAAGGTCTGAGGGCTACAAATCCCCCAGGAAACTCATCATTTTTCTCCTTTTGCCTCATGACTAGCTCACTTTGGTGGTCCCTATCACTACAAAGTATCTGTTGCCAGGGTATTTACTTGCTTCAGCTCCTGGCTTTTCCTTGTAGCACAGTTCCTTGTGGACCAGATACAGGAAGAATGAGGCAGTAGGGAGTAGCACTCCCTGTGTGGAAAAAGAGATTCTTAGGTGACCTTGAGCGGTGCGAATTCCTCTGCAGGAAAGTAGGAGTCCAAGACTAAGGATTTAAGACTAGGGTCCTAAGACTAAGAGGCTATGCAGCTTTCGGGTGTAATCATATGGATTTGGACTGGTGTTTTAAGGTGTTTTCTGGGTAAAGCTGCAGTGAAGGAAGTGGAAATAGACTAGGAGCCACGATCGCTCCCAAATATCTTTCATTATTCCATGTCTCGCATCTGCTTCAGGACGCCCTTGAATGTAACCTTACTAGGGACAGTCCCCAGTGCTTATCTCTTCCTGCATCTGAGAAGTGCTCCAAGGGCTAAGAAAATCTGGTGCTCCAGGCAAGAAGCCTTGCCTAGCATGTATAGGTATCCCCGCCAAAATATGGGGCTTATTTTCCTTCTGCCTGGACTTCCCATGAATGATTTAACTGTTTTCTTTTTGTATCTAGTGAAGATGTTTGGCTTAGAAAAGACCTTCTCAGGCAGCCCTAGACCATTTACAAAGCCACCGCTCAGCTGAACTCATTCCGAGATGAGCTACAAGACTGGTGGATGAGACTTTAAGCCCAAGATATGAAAAGGTCCAAGAAAAGATTTGGGTGAACGTTCTTTTCTTTGCGTTTCTCCCACTAGAGGGTGAGTTGCTCTGTGTCAAGCTGAGGTGTCTGAGCTGAAGTCCTTCAGCCAGCCAGGAAGGACAGAGGGGAGCATGTGCTTCATGGCTGATTTGGGCCAAAACTGCAAGTATGGGGATATAGTTCTTTAGGGAGTATGAGCAAACATGCTTAGTACAATCTGGTTTCCACATCCTAACATTATGGAGCTGATTGCTGTTTTGGTGCCTATTTTCCAGGTCAGGAGAGAGAGCCCCTCTTTTCCAGTGTTTCTGTGGCTTCTAGAGGACAGTACGTTAACATTATAGGAATTTTGCCTGTTCTTTTCATTTGTGGATGAGAGCAGCAGAGGTGGTTTATCTGGGATAATAATAAGCTTGGCTTCATTGTCATTTGCTGACAGATATTGAGTCTCCTGCTCAGTGTTGGGAGAAAAAAAGTCTGGTTGTCAAATCCCTCCCGTCTCATGATTGGTGGTTAGGACCCCTTCCTGGGAGAGTCCTTACTCCAGTGAATACTTGAAGATACTCTGATTTGATTTCAAAGCTCCTTAGTAGGCTCTTTTACATAATTAAATCATTTTAGGCAAAGATTCCAGAAACAAGATCTTAGTTCAGATAAACTGTTTTGCAGTGTATGGCATCAAAACTCTCCCTTCATATCAGGGCCTAAGTGAAGGAATAATCATGGTCATTGCACTTTTGAGATTAAGAAAATATACCAGTTTTGTGCGCTTTTGAGAGTAAATCATTCAAGTTTTCTTTCTAGAGCTAGTGATTTTGCTTATTAATGATCTAGAGGAAGGCAGCCAATAGGCAAAAAAAAAAAAAAAAAAAAAAAAAAAAAAATTAGACTAGCCAAGATAGATTTAATCGTGGGGAAAGGATAGCAAAGTGCTGATCTAAATGTTTCTACATGCTGGGAAGGAGCAGTCTGAACTACAGCCAATTCATAGCATTTTAAATTCAGTGTTGGCATCCAGAATAGAAAACTTTGGCATTATTGAGGCTGTCTTAATGAAAATCTCATCTCAGTGTGCTGTTACAGTGCAAATAGCAAACAAAGTGTTGCAAAAAAGAATGGGATACTACAAACGCCACAACATTATGACAGTGCCAAAAAAAACAACTGGCAATATGCCCTCATATGTGTTCCATTTGGGAAATAAGAGCCTATTAAAATATTTCTAATATGTATCAAATATTTTTATACTTATATCAGAATTTTGGTAGTTGGAAAAAAAATTTTTAAAGGATTGGTGAGACTTTGTAGAGAATGGTGAGCACAAAAGTGATAAAGAATATATGCTTCTGTTTATTAGAGGAGAGATTATTTAAAAAGATTTAAAGGCAGAAAAATTAAAAAGGAAAACAAAACCACCATAAAATAATCACTTCCTGGAATTAATTACTACAAAATACCACTGCTTGGTATAACTTTACACAGTATAATTTTAAAAAGGTTTATATTTATTTGTATAACAAGAAATAGAATTAAACAAAAGATACTGAGATGAAGTATGAGAATTCTGCATTGGGATGTATCTAAAAAGTTAAGAGAGATTTTCTCCTTTTATTAACCTTTTTTTGTATCCTTTGTGTCTTTCTGTATGATATCTGGCAGTGATCACAGTTGAATCAGGGTGCTGAACCTTACAATTAACACAGTTGGAATTTCTATTTTTCTAAATGAGGATTATGCTCTTAATGGTGCTGTCCTTTATGATAATGTAAAACTTTGACGCATCTTGAGGACAGTCTCCATGTATATCTGATTTTTGTGTAGCTTCTCAGGGAAAATAAAAGACATGATAGCATAGAATAAATGCACGGGCACAATTGGCACGGGTAGTATTGGCTTAATTCCTCCTGGAAACTAGGTGCCAAGTACTCTTGCTAATTCTCTCTCCAAATAGCTATCAAATCACCTCCTTTGCCACAGTGGTATGCAGAATGGAGGATAGAAAATCCTTTGTAAAGATTTGCTACCTCATCTACAAATGTTGTAATGTTATTTTTGATACCTCTCCAAAACTCTCAGGCAGTGGGAGTGTGTGCTTGTAGGGCAGGAGGCTGGTTATTTTATTTATTTATTTATTTTCCCCTTGGTAATCTAATTTTCCAAATATCAATAGTCTTATAGGAAATAAGTACATAAAGAGATTTTTTTTTTCTTCTTCTTCTATTTCAGGTAATTTGTTAGTTAATCTGGATTTGAGTTTTTTTTGTTTGTTTGTTTTTAAAAAAAAAAAAAAAAAAAAGTGTTGTATTCCCAATGACTTTTAGTTTTATTTTCAGTTGTGCTGGGTAATCCAAATAAGAACATTCATAATCCTCTCTGAGTGATCAAGTTTTCCCTCCTGCATTTAGCACATTTTTGACAGGATTCATTTTCTTAATTCACTTTTTAGGGATTCTTTTGCAGTAAAGCCAGGAAAGTAACCAGAGCAAAAATGCCCTCTTTAAATCAAAGTTCCTGTAACAGATATTTTCTCATTGCAGCCAACTTAATGAAAATATGAAAAGCAAAATGAAGACACTGAGATTTTGGAAACTGGAAAGTCTATGAGAGGAAAAGGAGCATGCCTTTTGTGAAATGAAGTAAAAAGACATGTGGGAAAAGGTGCTTGTCAGATAGATAAAAATTTGGATTGTGTCCTGCTTTTTTGTTCTACTTTTATGCTGTCTTGTTGACAGGCATAATGTAATGCTGAATCATACCATAATTTTCAGAGTCAGATGAAAAATTTCCATAGGAAAAAAAAAGTTAATAAAATTGGTGAAAATTATGTTGAGGAAGGTCTTGAGTATTGGGAGTACTGTTTTTCTTTCTTTCTTTC
>VZSV01000006.1:9369278-9431228 GCA_013398735.1 Nothocercus julius | reverse complement strand
AAGGAAAGAAAGAACTTAGCAGGGAAATAGCTCATACAGATCTAGATTTCAGCAGGACAGAGAGATAGAACATGGCAGTTCATGACCTAAGCCACTATCTAAGTTAGAACAAAAGGTCTGTCGAACCTTGGTGGGAATGGGAACAAATAGAATTTGGAATTTGCAGTTAAAGACAGTAAGCTGGCATCTTGGCATCTGAATTAGGAGATATTGCACCATATGGTCAAACTGTATTTTTAAACTATCCTCATCACCCTAATCTAAGAACCCTCCAGTAATACATTAAGTGGGGTGATTTATATCTGCCAGAGGGGTTTGTTCTTTTGATCATTCTTTTTCCTTAGGGGTAGTGTATTGTTCTGGTTTAGGAATTTTTAAAATGGTATGACTGATTAAAAAAATGTTCCCCAACACATGACTTTGATATTCATGTTTCATTCTCAGAAAAGCTTTAGGATTTATCAATCCAGCCATGTGAAGCTAGTGAACTTTCACTTGGATAGTTTTGTTATTTTATTTTGAATAGTTCTATGACTACCCAGAATCTACCTTAATAGCAGTAGTCACTCAGTTAAAATTTTTAGGTCAGAAATGTGTCAGTTTCTAGTTTTAAGTGTCACATGTGAAGCAGTTCTGGTTTAGGTATTACATTAACTAGTAATCAAGAAAGGTAGAAATGTAGTTTTACTTGTATTAGGAACTTGGTGGATTTTTTTTTTTTGTTTATTTGTTTGTTTTTCATTTATAAAAGCTAGTGTATTTTTTCCTCTTATCTGTCACATCTGTCATGGAAACAACCCTTAAGTGCAGTAGTTCATGCCTTGTCTCTTCATGTGGAGGGTAAAGTGTTTCTGTGGAGCTATGCGAAATGACATCAGTTGAAAGCTGATCAGATAAGTTCAGTCTTTTCTGGACTCCAAGCCCTTCTTTCCTTAGCATGGGGTCCAAACAGACTTTCAAAAATGGGGCTGCTGCTGACCTCATATGGAGTTAATCTCTTGCCTAATAGCAACAAGAGGGCAGGTTGATTTAATTACTGTTTACAATAAAAATTCCAGAAGATCCTTTAAAACAGGTTGGCACTGCTGGGAGATGTGTTTTCAGACATTTCTGTTAATCACTATTTGTCTAATAAACCCTGTCACATTTCTGCTGTATTTTATGGTCCTCTTGTAATGTTTACAAATATTGTTTTGCACCTATCATTTCAATTTGCCGTTAGTCTAAAGCAAATTACTTTATCGGTTGCTTTTACTTTGTTTCCCTTTTCTTCATACTCTAACTGCACATCCTGGAAAGGCTTTTTCTTCTTCTTCAGGTTTCCTGCATTATTATGCTTGGATTCTGATGCTCCTGCTGGCTTAAAGAAGAAATGCAGCACTAATAAATTATAATAAATTGTCAGTCTCAATGGGTCTGTGACCTTCAATCAGTAGGGGGTTATGTGCAACACTTCATTTCCCCTTCTTTTAGCCCTGGCTGTTTCCCTTACTGTTAGCCAGGGTCCTTGATTTATGGGTGGGCCACCAGCAGGATATCTCACCTGCAAAAATAGTTCACACTGTGTTGTTTATTGTACTAAGTAGGCTTCATGCTGGCTGAGGGTTTTTACAAGGGAAAGGATCT
Organism: Nothocercus julius; assembly: GCA_013398735.1. Lineage (NCBI taxonomy): Eukaryota > Metazoa > Chordata > Aves > Tinamiformes > Tinamidae > Nothocercus > Nothocercus julius. The sequence continues at coordinate 9,429,602 of VZSV01000006.1, read as the reverse complement.
GCTGTCAGTCTTTCCATCATTTGAGCAAAGCTGGCACCAAAGTTCTCTCAAATTTCTTCACGAAGTCGAGGAGTAAGGAGCCAGAACGAGCTATTGGCCCTTCTTCAGTGAGTCAGTCTCTTTTGGTCTTTTTGATTTGAAGCTCAACAGAAGATGGGAATAAAACTAATGAAAAACAGAGTTAAAACAAACAAACAAAAAAACTTCTTGTAGAGCAGATATTTATGCTGCCCACATTATTTTACATATCTGATTTTCCGCTGTTTTAAATTATTACCTGCTGTGTGACATGTTGCCATTTCTTATGATTAAAATAAAAGGTCTTGATTAGTTAAAGGAAAAAAAAAAAACAATTACCCTAGTGTTGTAATTTCAGTGGAAATATATAACAGAAAAGTTGGTTACAGTTAACTTTCTATATATGAGCTTACTAGGCAACAAAAGCAAACTGGTAAGTGAATAGGATTACCTGCATGTTGTGTTTGTATTGATGATATTTTCAAAGAGATGAATATCTTATGCTTTGCCAAGACAACCAAGACTTATGCTTCACCAAGACAATAAGATTAAATTAATGTAGTGAAGATACTGGGAATATCTACTGTTTTTGGGGGGGGTTTTTTTGTTTTTTTTTTTTTTTTCCATGTATTGACATTACTAAGTTCTGTGAAAGGTCTTTTATGAAGCTAGTCCACAGTATCAGGACAAAATTGATAGAGAGTACCAGAGACTGCCAACACTTTTGAGGGATGCTTGCTATTAATGGCAAATAAATCACCATATATTGGCCAGGAACACCTGTCCCTCTCCAGCTGCTTTGCACTATTATCATTACAAGTCACTGGGTGACTGCTGGTAACAACAGTGATTCTGTAGTATCACCAAGGTCTGTTACAATGCTTTTCATCCTCTATAACCTTAAGCAGATATTTATAAATTCTGATTGAATTCTTGGTTGAGAAGTAAGAAATGCTCAGTTATCTCTTGTGCAGTGCTTTCTGAGTCTCTCCTTAAGTGAATTCATGAGCTGGGGTAGTGATGACCCTTTTTGTTGCTATTAATGACTTATTTTCCTTACAACTGTCCAGGTGTTCCTAGTCTCTTTGGTAAGTCTTTCTGGTATCTTTGTGAAGCTGCGTTCAATTCTGTATGGAATAAAAAAATTCTTGTAGACTCTGTTTTCTCAGTTATATAGGGATTTTAGGTTCTTAAGAGAGCAACTGTTGTTCAAGTGAGCAAGTAGAACAACAAAAAGAGAATTTCTCCTAGCCTGCCAGAAAAGTTGGCTGGGTTGTCACGAACTTTAAAAAGATGTTGCACATGAAGTTATGCTAGTTATGTCATTAAACTGTGATGAACCGACATATAGAGACACGTGCTGCAATGCGGGCAGACAGCATTTTTGAAGTTAAAAACATGGGCTGAAATAAAGCCCTTGACCCCTAAAATTAACCCTAAAGATGAATAGGTGGGAACTATAAATGTATGCTGCAGGCATTCTGAAGGAGTAATGATATCACACTTTGCTAGTTCATAATGTTTTTGTATACTTCCTGTTTTTTTATTCTTTGCAATGTCTTCCACCTCAAGGCTGTTCTGTTGTTCTTTGAAAAAAGAATTGCCCTTGTCATTTGCAGATGAAGTGCATCCATCCATCATACAACCTGACTAAAATGAAAGGAATCTTTCCTTAAGCATATTTAAACTTGCTTACAGGCAGTCATATTTGCCACCTTATATAAAAATACTATATTTTTGAATATGTATGCTGTTTATTAAATGCCACTTGGAAAACAGTGTGCATTCTGGGGAAAAAAAGGATGTAAGAAATATTACTAACAAAGAAGAAATTTCTTTTTCCACATATTTTCTTTCAGATGCATACACTTTTCAAATGAATTATAATGCAGTTTTTAGAAGTTCAACAAATGGAGGCTGATACTTCTAGTAATTGATTAGTCTTTCCAGTTCCCCAGTGTTAGTGAAAAATGTTATCATTCATTTTGGAGAGAATACATTCAGAAATGTGATTGTATAATCTTATAGAATAATGTTTTTAAAATATTTTCACTCAGGGGACGCCTTGAAAAAATCAGCAGCTGAGGTACACAGCAAAATGAGCTTGACTAATGTTAGTTTTCGTTCTTTCTAATTTATTTTCTTACATCTCTTATAAGTAGTCAATAGACCACAGCAATGATCAGGATACATTTACAGAATGGATTAATAGTCTGAGTAGAAACTCTCCACTTGACTAATTGTTGGCTGATATGGTTGCATCTGTCATCAAACAAGCTTAAATAATGGTAACTGATGAATAAAATTTCTTCTGTTGATTTGGAAACCAACTGGTGCAGAAAAGTAATGTCTGTCTATAGCATATTTGCTTGAATACAAATTGAACGTAAACAAATATATCTTTAAGGATATGCTTTCTGGGCTAGTTTGGGTGAAAGCTATGTCATATGTTCTCTAGACTTCCGTTTCAAGAGATCTCACGGCTCATTGTTTGTCCACAAGCGACAATACATTTGCTGACCTAATTTTAGATGCCAATGGATTTTCTGCTTCACAGAATATCCTTGCAGTCTGGCACGTTATGCTTGATTTCAGAGACATTGGCAGAGATAAATATCAAGCTCTTGCATTGCCCTTGTGCGTTACGCTTGGCTCTGTTATGTAATGCATATCACTGTGCTACTGTCATTCTGTGTTGTTCATTTTAATACATACAGTAAAAATATCCAAAGAATTTGATCACCCTTAAGGAGACTGGGTTTTTCTTGCTGATATTAAAATGATTTATCACGCTGTGTATTAAAGCTTTGACTCCTTCTACATTCTCTTAAATTCTTCAGTAGCTCGGTGTGATATGAATGTGTTGAACAATACGTATTGTTTAAACCACACCTCAGTTTCCAAGTCTGAGGCATCTGCACATCTCTCTTCTGACTGGAAGTAATGACCGAAATAAAAAGGTTGATTTTTTGGGGATATTCAGAGAAGTGGAAAAGTCATTTTCTCTTGATGAGTTCCAAGACTGGTATTTACTTCTCTGAATGTTACCTCCTGATTTTCTTTGAAGTGTTGTCAGCTTTTTCTTCTGCCGCTTCTTCTATCAGACCCAGGTAATCCATATAGACCTTAGTGTCTAAAGTGATCTTTCTTGTCTCTTCTGTTGACAGGATTATGCCTGTCTTTGAAATTTTGTAACTATATGATGTCCAATCCTTCTTCAGAGCCACTTACCCAATGCTGAGTTTTAATGAGTTTTAATGTATCTGTCTACCATCCTTTCTACTCTTGAAGACTGATTTATGCACTTCTCTTGATCATCTCCATGAACGATATTGTAGTGCTGGTCACATATGTTTTCCTCCACAAATAAATCTGTAAAACTGTTAAGCTACTGTCATCCACCTCCCTTTCTGATGATCACCGCTTGGATGCTAAAAGTAATCAGACAGAGGTGATGGATGGATAGAATTACAAGCAGAGATTGTTCTTTTTTTTTTTTTTTAAATAAATGCCCTAAGAACTTTCTTCTTTTTTTTTTTTTTTTTTTTTTTTTTTTTTTTTTTTTCTGCTGTATGGGCTCATCAAAATATGCATAAAGACAAGTTATAAAACTGCATCATCTTCTTAAACAACATCTTTGGCCAGTTATTTATATGTAGCTTCTTTGATTTCTGTCACATTAAACCAGGTCCACTGGTGAAGGAATTCACTCAATATGTAGTTTTTATTTCCTTTATATTTTCTCTTCTTCTTTATATTGTTAAAAATTAGTGTTATATTTTGGTCTCTTACTTGTAGGTTTCACAACAAGTAAAATAGACCTATTTTGAGTTTGATTTGCATGAGATGCAGTTGCCATACAAAATAATAAGTCTCAAACAACCATATTAATAAAGTGAATACTAAGTTGCAATTTGCCCTATCATCTGCTAGCTTTTTATCTGCTGACATCCCAGCGGTAGCTATCTATCCTTGTCTGATGTCGGAGTTTCCTGAGAACAGGAAACTAATAGGACAGCAGTGGCACAGCTAAAGTTGCCATCAAGAGACATATGCTTGAATTATTTTGAACTCCAGTGAGAACAAGTGTCTGACTACATAATTCCAAGAGCCATATTTTTGTAGCTTTTGAAATGGCCTATATGAAAAGAATACTAAACAATCTGATTAGTAATTAATGCTTCACTTTCACCACCTCTAAAACTCAGTTTTTCTAGTTCTTTAAAATTTGCCTGAAATTAGCTATTTCTGATGTTTCTAATTTACGATGAATACGCACTTTTGTAAGAATGCTGAGTAGTCTTTTTTTTTTTTTTTCCCCTTGGTTAAAAGATTCTTGTCACTTCTGATCTATGTATTCCAAAGGGCTTTTGAAAGGAAGTTAATAGCATCACCCCTATTGAAAACATTTTCTTCTGTCTGTCTTTCTTCCAACCCCCCCTGCCCCCCGCCTAAAGAATATTTGGCTCATAATGTATAATATTTTACATAATATTTTATTTATTTTCCTCTTGGCACTGGAATAACAGAGTCAAGAAGGAAATCTGGAATATGTTCCACATTTTTCCCTTCTGTCTGTGATCAGTAAGCTTCAAGAGATGAAAGGGATTGTGACTTGAATGCTTCTTTTCCATATTTTTTTGAACCCTGAAAATAGTTCTGTATTTTTTGTCATTAATTCATTTTTGTCTGCTATCAGCATAAGTAAAAGTGATTGGGATAAATGGCATTTTTCTTCAAAAACAAAAAGGAAATTCAGTTTTTTTTTGTATTATAATATGATACTGAATTGTAAGAAAAAAAAAAGGGGGATGAATATTTTCATGAAAGTATTTTTTTTAAGTGAAATACAAGGGTTTTTTTACAACATATAACTGTGAGCTGTATATCCTATGTGCTATACTATCATATATGCATCTTGGGAGAGCAGTGTGCAGAGCTACATCTTGTTTCTTCTTGAATTCTTCTTGAAGTATTCAGCTTTTATGTTAGTCAGGCCAATTAGGTAAGTCATCACTAAGTACACACACCCACTGCATATATTCATGTCCATGTTAAAGTATGATCATCCTCTCCTCTTGGAAATACTAAGAAAAAAAATGGACTTTGAAAAATCATAATTAAAGTTTCATACAGCTTAGTTGTAGCTATATGGCAAATACTAAATTATGACCAGAAGGCTGTGTACATAAATGAGATAAATGACTGCATTTACAGAGACATTATTAAATAAATATATGACATACATCATTAATTAGATGTGTGCAAGTGGTTTGAAAAGTATTTTGTTTTCTTCAAGCAAAAATGACTCCTTAGAAATATAAATTACTCTGGAATTGAAATACACTACATACAAAATATTACTGAATCTTGGAACGCTAAATTCACAACACATTTGAAACAATCTAAATTAAATGTGCTATTTATTTATTTATAGTTCATTATTTAATTATTTGCATTTTTTTTATTTTGCATGTTGTACGACATTGAATTTTCCTTTTTTTTCTTTTCCTTATTTGCTTACCAAAAAGGAAAAACAATCGAAATAGCTTTTCCAATATGTTACAACTTCAGATGCATTAATTCTATTTTCATTCTCTCCACTTTACCCCTATGAGAATAAACATATCATTTCCCTAAAATATACTTAGAGATAGCACCATGTCTATCTGAATCCTGCCTGGCAATATGCCATCTTCAGCACAGCACTGTGTAAAGGTCTGCACTGGTATTTGTCAGTCATTTCTCAGCAATTTATAGCTGAGTTGAAGTCCTTTTTCTCCCCCTCCACCTTTCCCACTACTACAAGAATTTGTGATGAATAGGATGGAAAATCCACAGCACAAGTATTAGTTAACAGAAGATTGTGACTACAGTTTAAATCTGAACAGAAATTTCTCAAAGGAATTTTAGAGGTTTTAATTAATTTACAGTGACTAGCCCTGGTTTAACTACTCTACAGTTATGAGCCTTTATCAACCAGGATACCCACTGCACTCTAGAAAAAAAAAACGAAAAAGACACATATTTTTCTTCCTTAGAACAAAATGATTAGCTGCCCTATTCGCTTACAAGTCAGAACTTTTGCTCTGCAAAACTTGCAACTACATATTTCAGTGAGAGGTTAAAAGCAGAAAATATCCATTGAGAAACTATGGAAAGTCATTACACAGATACTGTGAAACATCTTGACTGTCTGACAAAAGATCCAAAAATTAAACATTGTGTAGACCAAGTACTACAACACTTGGACTGAGTTCAGTCCTTCCCCGTAAGCCAAAGGTTTTTTTCAGTGGAGCCTGCCTAGATGTCTAGAGCAGGTGCATCCAGGGGTGTAAACTGCAGTTCTGATTCCTCGGATGTTCAACTCTAAGTATCCATATCAGGATACGGACTTCAGTGAACCTAAAATTGTACATCTTTCATTACAGTATATAAAATTTAGTCTAGAACTAGGAAAAGACATTTCTCAAACCATGGCTTCAGGCTTAAAAGAATTTTTAGGCATCGCATGTGTTGTGAAACAGAATATAAAATTCTGCAAAGAGGACAGGAGCAAAAAACAAATGAGAAAACCAAAGACCAGCAGTAACTACTCTTTCAAGGTCATGGTTTTATGGGCCTGTCTTTGGCTAATGGCCAGGTCATTTCCAGTCCTTTCAGCATTCTGTTCTCAAATGTTTCAAGGTTGGACTGAAACAGCAATGAATGTGTGAAGGCTTTTCATGCAGAATCCAACCTCAGAAAACATGGTGCAGCATACATTCAGCTAAGTGAATTTTAGATCTTTTTCATGGTTTGAAGAAACTCTGCCTACATTTTAGGGGTATTTCTAAGGTTCTGCAAGTCACACCTTTGGGAAAAGGTGAAGTCGCTCAGTCTGTTATCACGACTGTCGTGCCACAGAGGAGTGTTTCATTGCTTTCAGGAACAAGGTTTGACTATAAATATTAAGGTAGATCAGTTCAACCTCTGAGGATCCTGGGGCTCTGCATTAGTGATGGATGGGTCCTGACTGCTGGTATTCACAAGTGTATTTTTTCTTCAGACTCAACTATTTTAGTTCTATATTCCCCAATGCTATGGGATATTTTTTATCCCTTTTCAGCTTACAGTAAGCCTAATAAATATCTTGAATTGGAGGTCGACCAAGTTCCTTGATTATCCTATAGTGAGGAAAGGAGCTTTCAAGTTTTCTCATCTATCTAGCTAATGTATGTCTAAAGTGCTTCTCACATTCAGTATTTCTCTTTCCCTGGCAGTTGATCAAATTCCCAAATGTCTCTTCGTGCGAAAAAAAAAAAAAAAGAAAAAAAAAAGGGGGAGAGGGGGGGAAGAAAGAAAAAGAAAACTTATCTTCCCTATGTCCAAAGAGTTTAAATATTGCTATTTGCTAAGTACTGAAAAAGCTGAAGCTCTATTAACAGCCCTAGAGCTGTTACAATATTAATGCATTTATGTTAGTTCAGAGTACAAGTCTACCTCCACATTGTGCTGTATATAGCAAGCTCAATTAACAGGATTATATAAGGCTACAAAAATTTCACTTGAAATCTCATTTGAAAAATAGGGATACACTGCACGAAATCTTGACAGCAATTCCTTTGCTAATTCATTTCTTTGTTTTCTAACATGTGCTAAGCAATACATCTGGGCAATGGTGACCAACCCACTTGCTACTAGTTGCTACTAGTCACAGTCATGAGTAAATGCTCACTTGGCAAATAAATGCTTTGTATTTAATATACATCTGTCTCTACTCACTTATTCATGGAATTTATATGACCCATGATGAGTCTGAAACAGACAAGAGATGAAGAAAATTACTATTTTATTAGAACCTGCCTTTCTTCCTCCTTCACTGTTAACTGGGAGGATGACAGAACTGTTTTAATAAAGCAAAACCTTGTAAGTAAAGCAAAGTAAGTAAAGCAGGAAATTTTTGTGTTCTTACAGATCTAATTGTGCAGTAATCTCTTTTCAAGCAGTACGAATAGGAAGATGTAGTAGGAAAAATACCATAATTAGCACCATTTATTGCCATTCATGAAAATGTTTCCTCTGTTTCTTCAACAAGCTGCACTTTGTTGTGAATATCAGGAAGACCATTCAGACAAATTTATTCGCATACTTCGTAATAATCTGCCCCACTAGATTTCATAGATAGATTGTGAACTATCATAGACTGTCTATGATGTATTTGCACTTGAAATTTAGTACAAAAATTGATAGAAAATAAACAATGGTGGAAATCATATATAGGTCTGCTAACATATATTTTTTCTAAAACATTTTTTCTTTTTGAAGGTATAAGATTCCAGACACACCAAAATCACAAGATTAATCTAAATGTAACAGATTAGGAAGTCCTTCAAATATTCCCTAGAAAAGCAATGTCAAGAACAGCTTATTTATACAATATAATATGTTCAGGAAAATATCAGCATTACATTGGGATGAATGTTATAAAATCCTAAAAACATAATTCACTTTTCGAATAAATTAGCCTTGCCTGTTTTGTCTCATTGAATATTATCGTGAACAACCTGTCTGTGAACAGGAATGTTTCTAAAACACCAGCTGCTTAGCCCAATCAATAAACTACTCATTATTTGTTGCAGTTTTGAAAATTGGCATAAGAAGACACTCATTCTCATATAGACATTCTGTTGCAAGATAATTGGAAAATATTTGTCACATTATGTGAATCAAATTGCAACTGTTTGAACAGTAGAAATGCAACAGCAATTTTTTTCATAGCAAAAGTTTGAAATGGTCACAGCACTATGGCACTTCTGTGACTAATAATCACTTTTAGCTGGAGAGAAATTCCGCTAAATCTGTGGTACAATCATTATAATAAGAAACATGCATTTTCGTCTGAATCAGTGTGAACATGATTAGGAGGCTCAAGTCAGCATTAGTTTATACTTACTTGCATTTCAAATCAGAATATTATATAATTACTTGCTTATGGGTTTTTTTTTTTTTTTTTTTTGCATGTTTGCCTACACAGGCAGTAAATTTACTGTCTTCCCTTTAATAAATTTGCCTTTGCTTCATTATTTTCTTTGGATATAAAAATAGATTAGTTTTATACCTATGCCCTCCATGAAATAACGCTGAGAAGTTTCTAAAAAAAAGTCTTTTTGAAATACAGACAGGAGAAATCTTATATAAAATAAGAAATTGTATATAATACTTCTCATTTTGATTATAATATTTACTGAGAAGTAACTGAGAAGAGCGTTTCTCTTTTTTTCATTCAACAAAGATGTGAAAAATGAAATGTTTTCATTGACTATTCAACTCATAGCAGACTTGGAATTGTTATACTGAGAAATTTTTGGTCCATCTCATTGGTCGAAACTCACCAAAAGACTATCACAGGTATAAATGAAAAGAAATTCCCTCAGGAACAAAAATTAACTACTTGCTAGCTGCTGACTAATCAATGTGGTAACACCCAGAGCTCCAAGTCTTCTTCATGAACTCAGTCCATTACAGCATGCTCAGAACAGACCTCGGAGGGTAAAAGCAAGGGTAAAAGATACATTTCTAAAAGGCACATTTCTAAATGAACACAGAGATAACTTACATGAGAAAACAGTAACAACGAAAAGTTCCAGAAAAGGAGCAACTGAATCACAGAGCCAGTAAATCTTAAGCAAGAAATTATGAAAGGGAGCAGGTGTTTACAGAACAGAGGTGGAAAGATGAAGATGTACAGTGCAACAGACTGTCAAGAAATGATCATAACTTTGATTTCAGGAGAAATTAACAAGGATGGTTTGATTGATAAAGCTTTTTTAACTTGAATGAGAGCTGTATCTAGGAAAAGAAAGCAGAATTGAGCTGATTTATTAACATTTTTAAAGAGTTTTCATAATTAAATATTTGGAAAATTATATGGTAAAGATCTGTCCAAGTTCAGGTTCTGAAAGAACAATTTTCAGTGCTTGGGGCTGACCAAAACCAGTTTGATGTTATTTGTCTTGCCCAAAGAATGTGATGCAGACATGGGGCATCCACACTAATATGGAGCCTTTCTCAGATAAAATGCTCTGGCTCACGTTTGGATGATCATCTGCTTGTGGAATCCAGAATTGTATCTGGCAGCAGATGTTCCCAGAAATCTTCTGCAATAAAGCTTTCGTCCAAAGCTCACTGAAGTGAAAGCCTTTTTGAACAAAAGCTCTTGACTAAAAATGTGCAGACCCAGCCTCAGCTAATCTCAGTTCTGTCACTTGTAGCAGCCCTATCATGTATTTCTCTGTGTATTTTGCCAAGGATCCTGCTACACCTGTATCATTTTTAGCACTTTTATTTACTAACCTATCACCTTGTCCTCATTCAAATGCTTTCTAAAACCCTGCTTCTCCATCAATAAACATAAGAATTGAATTTAAGAGTGAGAGGAAGAAAAAAACCCTCAGCCCAACATTCCCAGGTTTAGAATTTTCTACTGGGTTCAGCCTGGGTCAACATCTATGTCTGAGTGAGAGAGCAGAGGCAGGGAACAGCTGTATTTTTGTGTAGATAAGAATATTGTTAACTCTAAATAATTTATAGACAATAATGTTAAAGGATCACTTTTATAGGTGCCTATCTTCTATATTTCATATGTGGACATTCCTCTTTCTCTTCAAAAACTGGGCTCCTCAAGTTTCTACAAAGTTCCCCCCTGCCACCCCTTTCAAATCAGTTATCCACTTTTTGCTTTTAGCTGAGGCTTAGCATGGTTCTTTAATTCAAATCAAATGTATATGCTGCATTTTTAAACACAATTAAGCACTAGCTCCTGATAGAAAAAAATAGCATTAGAATGAATTAATTGTTGGTGCTGGTTTGATACCAGATACAAAGAATCTGTTTTTCATTAAGTGTCTCTCTGGTGAAAATACTGTGTTATAAAAATGACAACTCAGCATGCATATGAATACTGCATTATAACTTCGATGTCATGTTTGCATAGTTTACTGTTTTATGAAATGTGTTGCTGTGCTTTGCCTTACTGGAACTGAGTTAAAATATGAAACTCAAGCTGGCACAGAAATAATGGGCTGAGGAGGTATACAGCATTAGATTCTTCCCAATTCTTCTAATAACAAATAAATTGAGATAACTGAAGAAGAGAAGATATAATTGCAAACTGATTGTTTAATGTGTGGAACATCTGACAGACTTTTCTGCAGTACTTTAATAGTGGGTGAAGTGTTTCATTTACTGTGCTGTTAGAATCTCTGAATTTTGAAGTCTCTAGATAATATTGAAATACAGGTTCTTGATTTGTCTGACTGTTGTTCCATTTCATCTTGGAAAAAGCATCTGTAATTTCCTTGGAAGCATTTAGGCTGTGTTTTAAATGATGTAGAAGATAACTAAGGTTGCATGTCAAATTTGAGTTGCTTAGAAAGGCTATGTGAGTTGTCAGAAACATTTATTTTAGGTATATTCCTTATACTGCTTGTAAACAAACAAAACATTTCTTATAATCATGAAGCATTTTGTGGATGACTAACATGAGTAAAACTTACCAAGTGACTGTGCTGGAAATTAATTAAAAGAAAGGTGTGAGATGAGGCTGTCACAGTATTTTTTTTCCTTGCTTTAATGGAATGAATTCCTTTTTTCTTAGTGGGGAGGGAAAACTCTGAGAGAGTTATGGGGGCAAGAAATGTCTTTAGAAGAAAAGTCCCTTTAGAAGATACCATGTATTTCTATCATCAGAATGAACACTGATAGGACTTCAGAGGGCATCCTATGGATCATTCCTCAGCAGTCCCAGGAAAAGTAAATCATCTTCTTCTTTCAGATTAAAATCTGTATCCCTACCCCTGGATATCTGGGAGGATGCCTCTTAAAAAAGAGAAAGTATCTGATATGTACTACTTGCCCTATAGAAAAGATAAAAGTATGGTCTCAATTTACATGTGGAGATCACAGTCTAATTTTACACTCCGAGAGAGTGCATATATAGAGAAGAAAATAAAAAGAATAAAGTAAAATAAGTAATAAGATTCAAGACATTAGTCACACTTTTTCATTTCTTTCAAGTTGTAGAAGAGGCTTGTATAGATGAGGAGCATTATTTTGGATTAGCAAAGCAAAACTTAAGAGCCTTAACGCTTATGACATCAGACAAAGAAGATAAGATAGTCAGATGGGACTCAGGCTGCCATACTGTAACTATTTTGAAGTTTATTATCAAGTATAATTGAGTTAGGAAATCTCCATATATAGTTGTTCCTAGAAGGCTTTATATCACCCTATCTAATGTTGATATATAAAAGCTTAGTGTAAATAACTTTGATCAATATACTTATTATCTTCCATTGACTATAAAGGGAACTGAGATTAAATATCCAGCATTTCTATGGTTGCACTTAAATGACATAAATTCTCTCAGTAAAATAAGCAAAATTTGGAGGAATATTGAAAATGATAGGGAAAAAAGAAAAGCACAGGAAGAGTGAAAGAAGTAGTGTAAAGGAATGTGATAGGAAAAAAAGGAACAGAAATTCAGGAAGTATAAGAGAGAAAAAAACAGGATACAGAATGCTCAAGAAAGAAGAGCATCCATCACAAGAAAAATGAAAGCGGAAATAACCCAGTTGACATCAGTGCATGTTAAGTTCAGAAGACTACAGGTTCAGGATCTGAAAATACCAAGGTGCGTTACCTGGTAGCTGATTTTTTCATGATATTTTTCAGCAAAAGTTCTTTGGGGAAGTATCTGAAAGTAAGCAACTCCATCTTCAAGTCATACAGAAAGGAATTTGGAATTTTTTTTGAGAATAACCTTTGCATTAAATGTATTATGACCCAAGATAGTGGTGAAAAAGGTTTCTGCGATTTTTGCTGCTAATAGAAACAAGTGAAGTCTCATTAGACCTGTAATTTTTACATCTTCTCAAACTATAGCAGTAGCCCATTATACCCTATCATAATTGGCATAAAGGCATGCGATTTGGGTGTTTGATACGGATAATTTATACATGGCTAGAAGTTTGGTTAAGAAAAGGAAGAACAGCGTACCCAATAAGTACATCAAAGACATTTTGGCTGTAATGGGGGCGTATAACATGTGCAAATCACTCCAGAAACAATTTCTAATCACCTTCACTTGTTGTCTAAGTGGCCATTCATAAAAAGTTAATTTAACTACACCCCAAAATTGAGGACAGTCAAATATAAAGACTGTTCATAAAATAGGTGTACTACTACTGTTTTTGCAGATTCAAATGAATTTACTCACAGTCTGACTTCCTAGTAATTTTTGGCTTTTTATTTTCCACTAGGAATATCTGTAAATAATCTTGATAACATAACTATTAAGTGAACCAAATAGACTCAAGACTTCCAGGCTGTCCTATGCTAATTTCTACATCTTTAGTTCATAGAATTTCCCCTTCATCTGAAACTTTATGCATACTTAATTTTATAACTTTTTATATGGATAGCAGGTTGACTCCTGAAAAAAAAGAGGTTGTTAGACCATATATAAGGAGAGATTTTTCAAAATTTTAAATCCTGCTTGGACATGAACACAAAGAATAGCTTTTTGTTTCTTTGTTTGCTTTTAATCTGGTTCCTGCAATCACAAAATAAAGAGGTGTTAAACAGAGAAGTAGATCAACAATTCCTTAACAGTGTAAAAGAGTAATGAGTGAGAAAGGAAAAAAGTGATCATGTTAAATCTGCTGAAAATCAAGGAGACTCGATGATTTAGAATGACTGGAGCAAAACTAAAAGGACAAAAACTTCCAGGGTCACCACAGCAGACTGCACTGCAGACACAGCAAATCAGCTGTTGCAATAGCTGATTTTCTGTCTTCTTTGTAAATTAGAAGCTTATTGGATTGGAAAAGATACATCTCTCCCGATTTAATTAAAAGTTAGTTGTTTATATTCAGCTTAGTCTCCCTAAGGATCATTTATAGTCAGTGAGAGAAATATGCAATTCCTTTCATTTTAAACTGGCTGTATTAAGATAGGCAGCATGAATGGTTTTCTGAAATTGTTTTCTTCTATCAACCTTAAAGAGCAACTAAGATGACTTGGACTAGTTCTTCTCTAACCATCCTAGGTTAGAGAGACCTTTGACTTCCTTGAAGGGAAGTCCAGAGTACATGGTATTTTCACAGATGTGAGCAATTTGATTTCTTCATACAAAATGCATAGCATACAAATGAGCGTGAAAATTTGGAAGCATCAGCTATAATTCTTTTTATATCTGTGACAATATTTAAAGACAATGATCATTGAAGAATTTGCACAGATTTAAGGAAGCAAAATATTTTTGAAAGAGTGTTTGTACAGTGACAGGCTTTTCCCTATTTACTTCAGATTACAGAGGATGCAGCTGTTATCTCCTGTGGGAGGGCATACTTTCAAAGGAATGAGCAGAGTTTTAATAGCAGAACTTATTTCACTGTGATCTGTTGAGGACAATTACCACAACTTTAACAAAATACTGAAGAGTTGCCCTTGACTATTCTTTTACTACAGGAAGTAAAAAATTTTGCTATTGACTATACTGGTGCACAAAGTCTTTACCAAGTATGGTGATTGTATAATTCTTTCTTATTCAGTAATTTAGCTTTAGTGAATCTATATACAGATTATTTAAATAAAAATGCACCATATTAAAAGTCACTATTTCCAGACTCAAAAGTGAGTATTTATGTCTATTTTGTTGCTTTCATTTTGTCATGTACTACTTACTTTATGATTTAAAAAAAAATCTGATTTATTATGTGTGTTCTGATTTTGGCCTGCTCTGCATATGTCAAAGATGACAATGTTCAACAAAATGACAGTTAAATGATAACCAGTTCATGATTTGCAGACCATACCAAACTGGGTGGAGTGGCCAACACTCCAGAGGGCTGCGCTGTCATACAGAAGGACCTAGACAGGTTGGAGAGTTGGGCAGAGAGGAACCTCATGAGGTTCAACAAGGACAAGTGCAGGGTCCTGCACCTGGGGAGGAACAACCCCAGGCACCTGTACAGATTAGGGCTTGACCTGCTGGAAAGCAGCTCCATGGAGAGGGATTTGGGAGTCCTGGCTGACAACAAGTTACCCATGAGTCAGCAGTGCCCTCATGGCCAAGAAGGCCCATGGGATCCTGGCCTGCATGAGGAGGAGAGTTGCCAGCAGGTCGAGGGAGGGGATCCTGCTCCTCTCCTCAGCTCTGGTGAGGCCACACCTGGAGTATTGGGTGCAGTTCTGGGCTCCACAGTGCAAGAGGGACCTGGAGCTTCTAGAGATGGTCCAGTGTAGAGCCACAAAGATGTTTAAGGGAGTGGAGCATCTATCGTATGAGGAAAGACTAAGCGAGTTGAGTCTGTTTAGCCTAGAGAAGACAAGAGTGAGAGGGGATCTGATCAATATGTGCAAGTACCTGAGGGGAGAATATAGGGAGGATGGGGCCAAACTCTTCTTGCTGGTGGCCGGAGCAGGACAAGGGGTAATGGGTGCAAGTTGAAATAAAGGAAGTTCCACCTCCATGCAAGGCAGAATTTCTTTCCTGTGAGGGTGCCAGAGCCCTGGCACAGGCTGCCCAGAGAGGCTGTGCAGGCTCCTTCTCTGGAGATCTTCCAAACCTGCCTGGATGCCGCCCAGTGCCCCGTGCTCTGGGTGTCCCTGCTGGAGCAGGAGAGTTGGACTAGATGATCTCTAGAGGTCCCTTCCAACATTAACCATTCTGTGATTCTGTGATTCCATCTCTCACAGAGATGAGGGGAGAAGGGGAAGTTGGTGGGACTTCAACAAAAAAGGACAAGGAAACAATTTTTATGTTGTTTTAATGTTAGCTGAAGTCAAATTCCTAATTAAAAATGTAGTAATGAATTTTAGTGTACTGAAACTATATCTGGGAAATAAAAGGAACATAATCTTTCTTTATCACCTGGTCATTCTTCAAGAGGTGAGGCGCCTATGTTTTCAGGAAGACTGCGGTCTGCATTTTATCATTGTGAATGTTCTCTACTTTGAGATTTGAAACATGCAGCCCTGTGAGCTTTATTTTTCTATTGCACTGGGAGAGAAAACTGAAGTTTTTCCAGAGAAAATTTTCACAGACTACTGTGAGCTTGCAAATTTGCAGAATAATGGGTTGAATGACCTAGTCCCTCCTATAGCCAGAGCATGATGTATTTCAGATCTTTGCTGGGATTAAAGTGTCCAAAAAATTAGTCAGCAGGATAAGAATAAGGAAAAGACGATGAGATTTAAGGACAGAATGAGAAACAGCAAGACAGTTCATCCAGATTTCAGGGGCCCAACAAGAAGTTTATGTAAAGAAGTACTCCAAGACATGTGGGCAAGGTAAATATGCAGATGGAAAGAAGGGAATGAAGAGAGAGAAAAGAGGAACTGACATTGCATATTTGTCTGGGCAGGGTATTAATTTAGTTGCAGATGCTTTATTATGAGCAAGCATGTATCTGTTTACCCCCAAATCGTATATTTATTGATTAGATATTTCCTTAGGTATTGGAACAGTTTAAATACTTGTTTTTGTTGGAATGAGCTGTGACAATAGCAGGAGTACTAATGAGTGGGATTGTCAAATGTAGCTGATGGATTCACTGAATACAAACTTGTTTACTTAAAAAGCCCCAATAAATTTCTGCTTTATGTATGTACACTGCTTTATACACACACACACACATACACATATATGCATAGATCTATATATAGTGTCTTTATTATACTTACATCTCATATTACCTGTCTATCCAACTACTTCTGAACCTTGCACTATCATAATATAAAGGACTGTAGACACAGCAGAAACGTTGCATGACCTGTATGGAAATAGGTTTATGAACATGCTGTACAAACAATAGTATGCAATGTCATTTTGTTTCCAACATTAAACACTGCACACTTGTATTGTTACCATCATTTATAGTAACAACAGCAGCAAGTGGTTCTACTGCAGCTTCCTGGGGCACTAGTCATGGACAATGATGGTGTTGAGCTAGACAATGTACAGATAGAGAACAGATACTCAGTTCCCACCCTCACTCCCTAAGTGTAAGGAAAGAGACAGCAGATGGACTGAGCCATACAGAGAGCACGAGGTAACAGTGAGGCAATCTGCAGCCTAAACTATGTCAAGTTGATTTTTACGCTTCCTGTACATATCATGGTAAAAAAGAGTTCTTAAAGATAATTTAAAGCATGATTACATGTGCAGGTATTTACTTCAGATGTTTTTCCTAAAACCATTTGATTTCAACTGCCTGCTGCTTATGTTGTAATTGATAGAGAATGACACAGTGTGAATCTGTTTAATCTCAGCACACTTGATAAACATATGGGAATTGTCAGTAATAACAAAATGACTTCTTTAGTTAAAAAAAAAAAAAGTCTGAAATAAACACCTGAACAGATGATCATACTTTGTGGTTTATGTTGAAAAACAAGTTGAATGAAAAACAAAAGCCTGTAATTAAAAATGAATGCTATCACTCTTACTCATGTGAAGAGACCAAAGCTTAGGCCACTCAGCCAAGCTTGGGCAGCTCTGATAATTGAGGAGCACAAACCTGAGGCTCAGTTAGTAGAACCATTCCCGTCTTCTTCACTTAAGTTTGTTCACTTCCTTCTTTGGGATTCTTTCAATTGGGAGTGGGTAAATTTAAAATGCCTTTTAAAACAGCAGTTACATAGCTGAAGACATTTGGGATTGTTGATTTTAGCTAAATTTAAGATTGATGTTGACATAATTTTTACATTTGCCACATTATAAAAAAAAAATCTTTGAATACTTGTGCACATATATTTATTAAATTCCAGGAATTGACCGGAAGGGTATGATATTTACTAGTGCAGAAACAAACAGAATCTTTGACTTGGAAGTGTCAGTGCAATCACTCTTTTCAAAAGCAACCTGTCTAATTAACTCAAGCAAAGGACTTCAAACCCAAAAGATCCAAATATACTGCTTTTTTTCCCATTAAATTGCTGAAACTAAGCTTATTGGATTTAATACAAGTCATTCATACCATTGGATTATCATTAAGATGCAGGCATGTGATTGCTATGCCACCATCAAAAGCATTTTAACCAGACCAATGTGAGATTGTGTGCCTCTTGGACTAATAAAATATTGCTTTGTTGAAGTAACCATATTTCATATGCGCCAATATAAGCACGATTGTGGGTACATTGCTGCACGCTCAGCCCAGCTAATGCATATTCTACTAAATGAGGAAAGCTGCGTGTCATTGGGTGCTTATTTCCCCCTCTATACACTCACCGCCTCGACGATGTGTCGGGGTCTGTAAGCACATCACTGCTTCATTTCTCAGCACAACATCCTGCCCAGGCGGCTCCTCCTTTGCCTTGCAAGGAGAGCTGCCTATCTGATTTTGGAGCCCTGGCAAAAAGCCTGAGCTCATTGATTACAGATCACTGTTAATAAAGAGCATTTGTAATGCAGCAGTGGTGATACAATCTCCACACGCCAGTTCATGATGGCCCTTCAGTCTCTACAATTAAGTCGTCCAGCAGGCATGCCCCCTGTTGCAGCTGCTCTGTCAATCTCATTTTGTAGTACAAATGATCTTAGACCCAGTGTTTGACATGGGGTTTTAACGCCAAAGAAGGCAATTCTGCAACTTCAAATGAGCCTAATTGGTTGTGCGCTCAGGCGTTCACTCAAGCTGCTTCAGTCCATCAGAGAGAGATTTCCAACTAATTGAACAGCTCAGAAGAAAAAGAACCACGGAAATCACAATGCACTGGGCCGTTTGAGAGGGTTTTTCATGATAAAAACCTTCAAAATAAGATTTTTTTTTTAATCAGCCACCTGTCAATCTAGAAAGCAGTTTCACTGGTAACCTAGAAGCTCTCAGTGAGGTATGGCCTACAGCTCATTAGCTGTTAATAGGAAAGTCTACAGGTAAACGTAAATTTTGTTGTATTAAAAAAAAATCATTTATTTTGGATTGCAAAATATTTTTGTTAGACTGGAAAGTTTTTTTACTGGAGCATAAGAATTATATGGTAATAAGTAGACTCAGCAATACAGGATTTTTCCTACCTGAGGAATGCTATTTAAGAGAATCTTACTATTAAAATGTGTAAAGTTATTCATGCGTTTTAAGTGTTGGGACTGGCCTGGGTGACATTGTGCTCACATAAATATTTGTCTGTCTTTTTTTTTTTTTAGCATGGCTGAATTTAAAATTGTTTGCTCTAGGAAATTATGAAACTACTTTTTCTTCTGAATTGTATCATTTTTACCTCTTGTTTTCACTTTGTTGATTTAAATAACTCTCCTCCAAAGGTGAATACCCAGAGACTTTTGCCCTAATGCTTACATATTGTACGTCTAATAATTCCATGTCTATTCCATGAGTGCCTCAAACACATAATTTATGCAATATTTGTATTCTACTTTCAAAGTAGTAGCTCGCATCTGGATTCACAGCAAGGCAGTAGCTATTTAGAAAAAAAGAGGACAGAACATAGTAATATATATTTATTTGTTGGTTAATATAGGAAGAAATTAATATATTAATATAGGAAGAAATTAATATTGTTGGTTAATATAGGAAGGACTTTCTCTTTGCTGAGTTTAGAACTAAACTTTCTTTCATTAGGCTTGTCCTGAGGAGGGACTGATTAACCCTGTCCAACAATGCTCTTTGTGAATGATGTTTATGTTTAGCCAAAGACAATGCTTGCTCCAGTGAGTTTACAAATCTTGTAAAAGATATATCTTCTAACTCTATCTCTATCTACCTGTTTATCTATCTATCTATCTATCTATCTATCTATCTATCTATCTAACTATCCATCTATCCATTTATCAATCTCTTTCTCTATTTTTATCTTCCATATAATCTATGTCTATAATCTATAATATAATTGATCCAGCTTGTAAAAATTTCCTGAGATTCCAAGGCTTAAAACTGTACTTAACTTGAAAATATTTGCACAGTAATGATATATCCCAATAAAATTAGACCTCAGTTAACTACAGAGAATGAGAAACTCAATGAAGTGAGTGAGGGTAACTTTTATTCAATGGTCAGATAAATATACCAGTGTTTATGTATTGCTTATCATGTTTTAAACCCTGTAGTAGTGAAACTAAGCTTAAAGTACTGAGCAGTTTGGTTTAGTAGTGAAACTAAGCTTAAAGTACTGAGCAGTTTGGTTTAAAGATATATCCTAATATTTTATGAGCACCCATAGAAGTTAAGAAGTACACTCTCATTGGACTTCAGTGAGAACAGAACCAAACACTCTAGTTTCATGATCAAAGACCAAATCCTAGTTGAACTCAGCACCAGGGAATATTATCTATACATTCAGAATGTACTTTTTTTCTCAGAAATTTAAAATTCAAGCATATGTAAGAGTGTATAAGCATACCATGGTTACCTAAGTAAAATATTCTTTCATTTCAGAAATATTCACTAAATTAAATTAGATTAGAACATTGTGATGTTTATCTCTCTGAGGATGTATTTCAGTGTAAACTATACCCCAAGAATATTTTTGTGTAAAATCTGAGGGCATATTCTATACATAAAATATCAAATGCACTTGTAATCCTATAGTAAAGACTAATTGTTAAGTGCTTTCTAGGTCCCCTAACAGTGGGGTGGAGCTGTAGCTACAGGGATCCCCGTTGCTGAACTCAGCAAACAAGCCGCCCATGTGATTCCAGATGTTTCTGTTTTCTTTAGGGCAGTGGACCTCCCAGGATCAGCATGCCAGTATGTCTGAGATGTAGAAGCCACCCTTTGACACGGAAAACTTGGTAGTCTAACCCTATAGTTCTGTAGGGGGAATGAGTTGGGTCCTCCAGGGCAGATGGGCTGAACAGATCCATGTTGTCAACTTCCTTAGCCAATTGCATCTGCCAGAAATCTCATGTTTAATTTGCACACCCAGAGAGTATATTTCTAAACCAAAAGAAATAAAAAAAACAAGAGGGCTGAAACCCTTATGCAGAAAAACAGCTGCACTTATTTGAGCTGTGAACCAGCTGAGTCAGCCCTTAAATCGAGCCGTAATTAATTTGTGCACACGGTGTAACCAACAAATAATGGCAACAGACAGAAGAATGGCTTGTGTTGAGGGGGATTAGTCTCTAGCAGAAAGGATGGGTGAGAGTGGGAGGCTGATGACAGCTAATTGCTGCCAGGAGGACCAAATAATGGGCAGCAGACAAGAAAAAGAAAAGGAGGAGGCTGGTGGAAACAGTCATCAGGTGTTTACCATGATGAAGTTCATTGTCCACACTGTTTACTCTGGTGTTCAGCCTTAATGTCCATTTGGAACAGACACAGTAAGGAGCCTTGTTAAAATAACAAGATCTTAGTGTGTAATGGATTAATGGAGTCAGAGCTCCATGTAAATGTCTCTTTCACAGGGGCGATACAGCCTGAATGGCATGCAGGGCTCAAGCACCAAGAGCCCAAAAGAAAGGAATAACCCGATGTTCTCACGCGGCAGCTTCATGCACATTTAATACCTGTGCTTAATAGAGCTTCCTGTAATGACAGCTGTTTAACGGGCCATGTCTTTGTACCTCAGAAGCTTGCTTATTCCAATAACATCTTATGTATTATCTAGGAAATATGGTACAGTGCTACTAAACCACTAGTGGCTCAAACATTATTTTGCACTATTTTGAATCTACCTTACTAAGTAGTAAAATAATTGTTAATCATATTTGTATGGTTTGAATTACTATGGAAGTGGCCGTTTCATAATCGATAAATATGCATCATATTGGCCTACTCTTGTGATTTCTTACATATAAAGGGGTTAACATTTAATAAACATAAAAGATTACACCACCACTGTTGCTCTTGAATGGCCTGCAAAATCAGAGAGACACTAGATATTACAGCATTGATGATATCGAGACCTAACTCTGTGTTACCATATAAGTTCTAAGTATTTTGCTTTAAATTGCCACTAAAGCAGAACTGGCCTGAACTTGTTAGCTGAAAGGCTTTGAGCAATGTTTTATAAAGGAATGAATAGGAATTCTGAAAAAAAAAAAAATACAAAATGTTTTCTGTGATTAGAAAGTCATCCCAACTAGGAAGAGACATGGCAATATCAGCTATACTGTATACAAATACACTCACAAACCATAGAAACATATGTTCATATATGCATACATATATATGTATATACAGATACATATACATAGTTAAATGTTTTATCAACAGTAACATCCTTGCTGACAACTGAGAAAGGAAGCTACCAGATATGTAAGAAGTAATTGTTAAAAAAGAACAGGAAAATTGAAAATCCTCTTACAAACAGAATCACACACTGGCTGAGATTGGAAGGGACCTCTAGGGATCATCCAGTCCAACCCACCCTGCACACGCAGGGACACCCAGAGCACGGGGCACAGGGCGGCATCCAGGTGGGTTTGGGAGATCTCCAGAGAAGGAGCCTGCACAGCCTCTCTGGGCAGCCTGTGCCAGGGCTCTGGCACCCGCACAGGAAAGAAGTTCTGCCTCACATGGAGATGGAACTTCCTGTGTTTCAGTTTGTCCCCTTTACCCCTTGTCACTGGCCACCATCGAGAAGAGATTTTGTTTATATAGTTCTATAATATATAAGAATAAAACCAATGTCAAAAATGATTTAAAGCCAATATCAACTAGTAAGCATCTTAAATAAGACTGAGTATTGTAAGACAATTTAAATCAATGGGAAAATGGAAAAATGGGACTGGGAAACCTCCAACTACCATACATAAAAATTAGCTATTAAATTTTCTAATCATTAATCTTGATTTGTAAAACAAAACAAAGAAACAAAAAAAGGTGTATTGTCCTGATATACAAAAAGATACATAGTGTATTTTGAGTTTTCACACCAGCTAGCTAGACTACTGAACAAAACTGTGGAAAAGTTCGTATTAGGCATAGTCAAATAACAAATGAAAACATCTTTGTGTAATCAGTGCCAGCTGACATGGTTTCATGGAATATGGATACTGTAAAACAAAAAAAAATGTTGATGAAACTATAAGCTTGACTGATGAAGTTAACTGTATTGACAATGTAAGGCATTCGACTCGGTACTACATAATGTTCTGATTAAAAATAGCTTTATAAAAATGTTGCATAGCCCATATGTAAGAAATTAAACTGATCTGAAGACAGTAATTTCATATGGGAAATCTTCATACAAAAAGGGGCATGAGGTTTATTTAGGTCCTGCCAGGTCCTGTTCATGAATGATCTATATATGTTTTCTATTGTGTTTTCAAGGAAAATTATAGAATCATTGTCTATGAAATTGATGAGGATTAAAAAATAATCATATGGCACTATGAGGAAGAGATTGTTTGATAATGGACTTCCTTTATACAAACTGCATAGAGTATGGAAGAGAGTAAGTTCTGTCTTATTTAATGAAATTGCCTTCATTCCAAACATGAGAAAAACTATGGACTTCTGCTTTCTACAAGAAGCAAAAAAAGTTAAAAATCTGGAGCTGACATTATTTACTTCAATTTATATTTCATTTTAATATTATTTTATTTTTTTTAATGCTGAAAAAGACTTCCATTCATAAAAAACAAATATCTTATTTTCAAACTGTAAATCTCATAAATCTCAGTATTGTCTTTACAACTTATCTTCCAGAAGGTAATTCCAGGAAAACAAAACAAAATAAAACACACGATTTTTTTTTAAAAAGCATATATTCAGAGGAAATGTGATTCCATCAATTTTTCCTCAATTAGTCCTGCTAATGTAGGACTACAAAGTAGGTCATGCATACCAGATGGGAGGCATTCATCTGGAATTAGGTGACATGGAAAAGAATCCAGAGCCTCAGTAAAGAAATCACTAGGTATGAACTAGGAATATCAACTCAGAGTTGGAAGAGAGTACAATAGGCAGTGTTATTTCTATTTGAATAATCCACTGCACAAAAAGCAAACTGAAAAGCTACAGAAAGTTGAGAGTTGGAAGTCTGAAACTAAAGTGAAATGTAAATTATGATTAGGCCACTTCTTAACCTTTCCTTGGCTAAATAAAACATATTAAGCTTCTAGAGGAAGGCATTCTGAGACTTGATAATTACTGAATCTAGTACAATTTATTTTCCCATATCTCCCTCTTAATATGACTTCAAAAGTGGTCCTCAAAATAGTGGCAACCATAATTAGACTACTTCTTTACCTGTAGACCAAGTGTGGCCAGGAAGGACTAATTTCTGGCCATAACAAGGAGCAAAGGCATACATTCATAAAGCCAACCTCTTCTCCATGTCTTCATCACCAAATCCTTGTTATACATATACATATTTCCCCTGTAAGTTCTTGTTCCTCTAGTGGCTACATTGAGCCTATGTAGGCTAGGTTCCTCACTTAAGTGTGTGAACTGAGGAGATGGATCCAAACCTTTAAGCCTCAGTTTCTCTATCGGAAAAACTGTTGCTGAGGCCATGAGAAAAATTAATTACTGGTTTCCAATATCTGAGAACTGTCCATGAATAAATCCTTTACAGCTGCTGACTGTTTCTTCTCAGCTAGATAGTGACAGTGTATTTAGGAGTTTTCCAGTGAACCAATTTTGTCTTCATAGACATCAGTCAATTATGCAGATGTTTTTTAAATGTGATTCAGTAAGTAAAATGTAGACAGTTTTAATTGTGAGCAAAGGAGATTAAGCCACATAACGATGATTTCCTTTTGCCAGAAATGTGGCAAATTATACTATTCTGCTCTCTAAGGTGTTCCTGTTCTGGTGTGATCTGCCTTGATCAATTGTACAGCTCTGAACTCTCTGCTCGCGAGGCTCCTAGTCCAAAGGACAGGCACACCACTAACAGCCTCTGATCCTTTCTTCTGCAAAGAACCAAGCTGGTTTAATGTTTGTCTCTCTTTGGCTTCCTTCAGCTGGCTTGACTCAAATTTAATCCCTCGGGGTATATTGAGCTAGCTGTCTTGGGTAATGAACTTCCTCTCTCCTGCCAGATTGAGGCAGCATCCAACAGTTCACACAGCTCTGACCATATGATTGTCTTTTTTATGTGGATGTAATGGATGAGGACTCAGGGGCAAACAGTTGACCATTTCACAGCACAGAGCCTGTGATATGCAAAGCTTTCATGGAATAAGGCCTTATGCTTGATGTCAACTCTGCACTCTCTGTCTGTTCTAATATCCTTTCAAATTGTGTGACAGGGTTTAGAGACACGGTAAGAGGAAAGTGCGTTAAGAGGTTTACTATAGTTCTCTCTTTTCCAGGAGCAGTGTTAACAAGAAAAGACTGTGTTCCTGGCACAGTCCCATAGTAGACATTAATCTTAGCCCTCTAGGATGACAAGGGAATAAGACCCTTGAAGACTTGATGTCTTTTCTGGGAATTATTTTTAATAGTCCAGCTAAAATGACCAAACTGACCAAATCATGGCCCAAATCAGTACGAACCGGAAATGTCCTATTCAAATCGTTAGTTCTTGTGATTTTTTTTCTCCTTCTAATTTTTATATGGTTTTGAATAGTCTTTTTTTGTTTAATTATCCTTGCATATTTTTCAACAGTGTCTGTGCGAACATTTGTGCAACACTTGACGGTTTTATTTCTGATGCAACCTAGTGGCAAGAGTTTATTGACATTTCTCAAGAGACTTTGGAGTTAAAAGCACCAAGCTTTCAATGGAGTGCAAGCAATCATTTCTATATGTTGATGATTTTCTCCATGGTACTGAGAAGTAATATGATAATAGAAAGTTTATTCATGATGTCTAGATGAACAAGTTGGCGTTGAATAGAAGGCAAATGTATCATTTTGCTGTATTACTCAGACTGCTTTTCTTTCTATGAAGATACTAACATAGGTGTTGGTTACTTGGCACAGTTCTCCTCTTGATATCTCAAATATTCTCCTTCTTTTGGATTTTGTCTATTTTGTCTAATTAGTGGTGAGGACCCCTATGTCAATAAATCCTCCAGCCAGGCAGAAGTTAGGCAAGGCTAAGGGTTCTGCCAGTTAACCCTAATCACGGGACTAGAAAATGAAATAAGAGGATTTACAGTTCTGGTGTGTTTGTATCCTGACTTTAGACACTGTTTTCTGTATGTATCTATTGAATTTGGTTCTAAAAGGAAAAAGACCAAACAAATAAACATACTGCTCTGTTGCTGAAATGATGCATAACAGAAATCAACTTATAGAAAAATGTGTTTATATAAAAATTAATAAAAATATATTCACAGTGTACAGGCCATGGATTCTTTCTAAGTTCAGAAAGAACTTAGAGATAAAATCTCTAAATCTCTTTAATCCCACTTGTCTTAAAATCTCAAATTGGCTATTTACTTGACTATCCAAAACAGATGCGGGAAGAGTTTGGAACTTCATTTATTAAATAAAAATATTCAAATCAGCACGACGTGCAAATAGAAGCTCTTATGCAGGTGATCTTCAAAGTTTATATATGTCAAGCAGGTAACTGTATTTGCAAGTACTTTCTAGAACATGCAAAGGATAGTTTAAATATTAAAATGCTAGCTTTCCTCTAAGTAAAGACAGTACATTATGCAAGGGATATTAATAATTGGCCATTAGTATTTATAGAGGGCTAATATCTTGTTGTGAAACCAAATACTATTTTTGCATATTCAAATAATTCAGTGTTATTTAGCTTACAAATTGAAATTGAAAGGGTCTTAGTTTGGTGCTGATTTTGATTATTATGTGTTATATTGCATGATGCACATATATAGAAGTATTGTAAGCATATATGATAATGTTATTAATAATCTCATCCGTTACGGAGGAAATATGAAACTAAGAAATATGTTTGACAGATATAAGATCCTTGATTTTTTTTATCCTTTCAATGTTTTAGTTTTGTTTTTATCATATTTCTTTTGCTTACAGGACTTGCTAACTATGTAGTTTCTATAGCAACATCCATTGACCGTTGAAATAATGAAAGCCACAGCAATTCTCCTGCAATGAAATCCCTCATGCTGACAAGCTCAGCTCCTGTTTTCTTTGTCCACTGTTGCCTATTGCTTACACAACTGAATCATTTGTCAAGATACTCGAGACACTTGCTAATTACTTCTGAAACAGACCAGTGTAGACAAGACATCTAACCTTTATTGTACCTGCAGACTAACATTATCTATCAAAGTGCTAAAATGGGAATCCTTTCTGTATGCTGAATTTTTTTTTAAACCGTTAAAGGATTTCAAATTTGTATTTGTGTTATTAAAAACAAATGCTTGAATTTTGCAAAAACAAAATCAATCAAAGAATTTTGAGGGTCCATAAATTAATTATTTTAATTAGTTCTAAAATTATATTTCTATTTTTAAGTCTATCTCTCTGATCTGGTGTATTTTACATATCCTGAATTTGATTTCAAATTTGACAGTATCAAATAGGCGCAATGCGTGGATGATAATCCTGAAAATAAAGACATAGGTAGAGCAAAAGGTGATTCTGGTCATTCAGTAGGTGGCACTTGGTTCCTTGTATTTCACCGAATCAGTGGTTCACCATGAAATTAGTGGGCGCTTTATCATTGGAAGTGTCATCTGAAAAAAAGAAGCAACCACTGCTGCTAATTAGAGAGCTTGCAGCACTTTCTGTGTTAATTCAGGGTGGCTGACCATAATCTAATGCAAGTAATTACATTAATTAAATTCTCCAAATGATTACACTATATAATGCAGGAGTGACCAGTCCATAGTTGTTAGTCAGTTAGAGTTCTTGAGCTATTTAGGAGAATCATCCACTTTGGATCACCCTAACCCTGTGGTAGGCAACGGAACAGCAAGGACTTTGATGAGTAGCTGTAGTCTTTTGCTGGTGGATCACTTTCCAACACTTTTCTTCCCCTGAACTCTCCAGCCTGTGTGGCTCCTGGCAACTTGAAAGTGTTGATATGGGACTAAGAGTGATAATACTGACTGTTTCTGATAGAGTGATGATATACTGTTTATCATTTTCTACTAGAGTGTGCTATATTGCTGTGAACTGTTAATTATTGTATTCACTTTGGAGCTGGACGCAGAGCTTGCTTGGCTACTCTTGTAAGATTTAATACTGGTGAACTGATTTCCAATGCTGGTGGAACTGTTAAGCTGAGTATTAATCAAAAACAAATCATGAGTACTCTAAGGCACTTGAGATTTTTCAATGATTTTTTTTTTCCCTTTTAGAAAGATTAGTTTGAAATCATAAGCTAAAAGAATTGTTTGTGTCCTTTAGGATTAAAAGCTGCCTTAAAAATGCCAAATATGATGTACATCGGGATGTGTTTGATTGCTTGCATCACTTCTCCCTTTTTTTAAATAGTTAGGTAAGAGAGAAGGGCACATACAGACAGAAATACAGAAATAAAACCCCAAAGAATTAAAATGCATTAAGAATTTAAATATTCATATAAACATATAACAGAATAGAGGTCCTGATTTCAACTTGCAGAACAGTGATGCTAAAAGCAGTGCCGATGAGCCAGATCAGCACTACAGAGCATTGCTGAGATGGGTGAGTACAGAGAACATAACAGAGGTTACTGCGTCAGGGGAGATTGTGTTCTGCAGAAGACAAATTGCTGATCTCTATAAGACTGCTGTAATTGATAATGCTTTCTTCTTTTCTGTTCATCTGATGCACCTCTGTTTATACAAGGGATAAAATGCAAGCAACAAAACAAATGTGGCGATGTGAAAAGTTAATGTTTAATTTGGTTGTAGCTAGTTTAATAATCATTTTTGGTTCATCTTCCATCTGTGTTAATGAAACACACCATGGTTTGACTCTGCTTTTTTTTTTTTTTTTTAATTTTAATTCGAAAGAGCTTGCACTGTAATTGGCCAACTTTACATGTTTATGTCTTCAGCTCAACTGTGGACATACTGATAAGGAACTGAGTCCAGGGGCAAAAAAGAGAATTCTCCAACATGCCTTTTTTAATGTGGTTGTAATTCCAAGAGAAAGCACTGACAGTATACTGACACTTATAAATACTACTCTCAAGCAGCAGTATAGCTCCACTCTTTTAAGTAAGCAGTGGTGCCTTAACGTCTATAGGAACTCAGTGACAAATAGTGCTTACGCCGCTAAGTGTTACCCCACTAGCATTAAACACTGGATGCAGGCAGGTATAAATTTGTCTTTCATGATACCTGTGGTCTAAATAAGTATAAACTCCCAAGGTACCTTGAGGATGTTGAAATATTTATTGAGTTTCAACAGGAAGATTTTGGCCAGCTCTTATTTTACAAGGTAAAGCAGAGGTCCTTTAGGAAAGAAATGGTTTAGGAAGCAGTTAAGTGCTGGTTTTGATCATGTCACTGTTATTTAATAAAGACTTGAACCCTAAGTTTTAGGTCCTCACTTCCATGTGTTTAATCCAATAATAGATATAAGAGAAAAGTATGCTTGAATGTTTGTGAGATGAACTTAACACCTATGGAGACATCAGGTGAGAAGCAGAAAAGCCAAAATCTCCTTTCATGCCATTTGATTGAAAGTTATGAGGTTTATCAGATTCTCAGGTGGTCTAAAGTGATGTGTCTAAACCCAGGCTTCCGCTCCATGTCTAAAGACAAAATAATATCGTTTTAGATTTTCCCTGTTTTAATATTGCAACCTTTTCTTTTAGTTTTAACAAATTTAAAGACTTTTCTGTTTCGTTATAGCCAAAAAAGAAGTGTATTCACTACGTGCTTATTGGATAAAATAGTGTCACTCTGAAGTTCGTTATCTGGATTCTTGGATAAGTCTTTTCTTCCATTTTTTAAATAATTTGTTGCTATAGTCTAAAACCATTTCAGATAAGCTTTCCACAGAAGAAAAGAAAGAGTCTTCAATAAACTGCTTGGTATTGCTCTAATGCAATTGATTTTTGTGTTAGAGCTTGGTAATAACATACTAAGCTTTTAAGAATTTAAAACTCATCAGAGTTTTAACATACAAATGTTGAATGCTCAGCTTTGCACCAGCTTTCATCTTAAATAAACCAACAGAAGAAAGTAGGATTGCAGGGGTACAATTCACCAAAGAATGTGGTCTAACTTGTTTATTTTTCCTATCATATTGAATAAACTCCTCAGGGTGAGTCACTTCATCTCAGGTTTAGTGGTGAACACTGAATAAATTTATTAGTAGCAGGGATTCTTCTGGAGGTTTATACCATAGTAGCTTAAATCAGCTACGGTCTCTCAATTTTAATAGTGTTGAATTTGAGCAGCTGATTGTTCACTTGGGTATTTTGATACAGGCCTCGGTTGCTGTGCAGAATCTGTTCAATCAATTTCATGGTTTGGAAACATTGTCCTTGGCTAATGGGCATCATATTAATTGCTGCAGCAAAATGTTCTTTTGCTGTACAGTTCTTACCATGGTGGTACACTGTTTTTAGTAGTCATCTCTCAGGAGTAGGTTGATATTAATTTAGATATTTAAATTCATTTGTAACTAGCTGACTGTTTACTAGAGCATGAAAATTCAGAATTTAATTTGATTTTTTTTCAAATGAGCTTGTCAGCTCTATGTATTGCATAGTACAAATTTACGGACATAAATGTCTAGATTTATAAATTACCTACATTAATAGATCTTTGAGGCAAAAGAATACAGTAAATTCTTCAGATAGTCATCACCGATGAATACAGTCTGGTGAGTCTGTTCCTGTATGTGTATTCTGTGAAGGAAAGAAAAAAGCAAAACATGTAGCTTAGTTTTAAATGTTACACTACTTTTTTCCTTGACTTTTAGTTCATATTCAGAATAAGTATAGTCATTAAGCATCTTTGACAATAAACAACTTAGCTGATAATTGACTTGAAGTCTGCATCTCTCCTTTTTATAGATTAATGTAAGTTATTGAATATAATGCTACCTATTGAATTTTTAAAGTTGTGCTTTCCCTAGAACAAATCTGAATTGGAACTGTGGCAATGCTGATGCGCCTGAAAGTGTTTATAAAGCTGTATTACATTAAGACAATACACCACACTGCTTCAGTGTTTTTCAATTTTTTTTCTTAAATGTAGTTCATATGTTTTTAACCACTCAGGTGGATGATTTTCTCATTGTATTTATGCTACAATAGAAAGAGTTACCTAAGAAGACACTGAACTGAGAGGCAGACCAGGCAGCTGATGACTCACTTGGCACAGCTTCATGACAGATGAACCTAAGTGAGACGAGCTACACATATATCTATAGATATAAAGTCAACATATAAAAAACCATGCATATTAGCTACTGTATTTTCCACTTTGGGGAAAAGTAAGTGGTTTTGTTTTCTTCTTTTAAATGAGGTGAAAGTTTTCACACCACATTCAGAGTGGCAGATTAAAAAACAAAGAGAAAGACAGTTCTTCATTCATGTCCATAACTCAGAAACTGAGCCTTTGAAGTCCATTCCTGGTTTTACCACACACTGTAACAAAGTCATATGATTCCTCTAGCATCTCTGCTTTCCTTTCTGTAAAATGTGGGTAGCAATGCTACCCTGCAGTAAACCACAGATATGTAAGCGTATATTAAGCTTCTTGTATGACAGCTCTCATGCAAGTGCTAAATATTCTGTTATGTAATGTGGATGCTCTTGCATGTGGTTGTCTTTTGATGTTAAGGAAAGATTGAAATAGTTTAAATACATCACAGATTTATGGATGGATAATATGGAGACAAATGATGAGGCTGTCCATCTGTTGCTCTCAGTAAAAACATTTTCCATTTCAGGCAATTAAAATTTTAATATGGATAGTTTTCCACACCGTATAAGATTTTCTGCAGTTCTTTAAGGCAGATTGGATCCAAAAGTCAGTGATGTTTTGAATTTCCATCCATAAAATGGATTTTTTCTAGATTATGGACCAAACAACAAGTTCAATGACATTGGTAGAAGATAAGGAGGCTCTTGAGAGATCCAAGTAGATCATTTGCCAGTATTCTCTGGCCCATACCCAGCTATGAACTGGCTTCCCTCTTGACAGATTTTTATGACAACCAATTAAATCAATATGATGGAGACATATGGCAGCAATAATGCACTGAGTTTCTGCCCATTACCACTCCAGCAGGAAACTGAGAACACACAGTATTTCTTATTGCTTATTGTGGAGTTTCACTGAAAAATAGCTCCTTCTTGAATAATAGATTCACTGTGACTGTGTCAAAGGCAATCAGTGCTGTGGATAGAGCTGCTATGGAGCTGCTAACGTGTCTGTGCAGAAGGAGCTCGCTTGCTTTCCTGTCATCTACAGCCACATTCAGAAAATGTTGCTGGATTCTTAACTTCCATCTGTTTTTGCCAAGACATATTTTAAAACATTACATATTAGTTTTGCTACAGAAAACTGCATGAGACTAGCTACATTAATGCTTTTTTCTGGGAATTCTGCTTCATGGTGGCTATACATTTTAGTGATGCAGACTGTGGTGACAATTCACTAAGCAGAACTTCCTTCAGCAAGCACATTAGACCCATGATTTGTATCTTTCATCAGCAATAAATTTATTTTGGAAAATAAGCATATTATGCCCTATATTTTTAGGTCCTGACATATTCTTGCTTCAGATGATGCCATGCCGGTCCAGCACTGGGAATTTTAGTGCAAGGCAGTTTCAGTGAAAGGTGTTTGACTGGATTGCCCATTTCTGTTTGGTTCAGTGCATAAAACATACACCGGGTTTGGTCTTTCTGGTCATTCTTAAGTAGGACTGATGACCAAATTGAAGCATAAGTATCTGAGAATATTTGGACTTTTTTTTTGTTTGTTTGTTCTGGCCAGAGTTACTTTATTTATATTATATATTTATATTAAGTTATATACTTTATATTGTATGCTGCATATATTCCCAAGGCAGAAAGAGCGTATTTAGAGGACAAAAACCCATGGGATTGCGCTAAATATTATGACCGTGAGGCTGAGGAATGGGAAACGTGGTGATACTAAATCCACAAAGAGCTCTATGGCACCATGATTAGGTGGCTGTTAGTGCCTCACCTGGCTTCTGTGTCTGCATCTAAGTTTCAGAGTAATGTGTAGTACCCAGAGTAATATCCCCAACAGCATAAGGGTTGTACCGCTCTGTGCTGCAGGGCCTTTTTGATCTACCTTCATATTCCTAACATGTTAAATCTCACTCACATATAGGCATAAATGTGTTTATCTATGTGCAGTTACAACCTCCTTTATATATTGTAATTATCAATTAATTTAGAAACGGAAGTTATTATATAGTAGATATTCATTATGGATAAGCTAGGCTTACAATTTCTTTTTTTTTTTTTTTTTTTTTCAGATAGCTTACTCATGCCTTACTCGAGCATGCCTTACTCGGGACTCAAAGCCTTCAAGAATTTGTATATGTTTACAGATTCTCCTTAAAAAGAAGTAGCTATCTGAAATGTGCTTGGTCTTTGTTACTGAGATAATATAATGTTTTTTACACTGCATAAATCTATGAGTAGAAATGATTAAATGTTTTTAAAGAGTTTTCTGGAAGGTTTGATTCCACATTCAACAGTCATACTTTTTGTGACAGACATTAAACTTCAATACAGAATGAATCTTAAAGATTTGGCTTGGTTTCTACCATAAACTTTTGTGGGAGTTTTGCTTGATTAGAGCAAAGAAGATCTTTTGGATAGATCAAGCCATTCATTTTTTAATGGATGTCAGGTGTTTGTTTGCTTCAAGGCTAGTTATAGCCTTGAAATAGAAATAATTGTGGAATAAATTATTTTTCAACACAAAAAAGATGCGAGTCCAAAATAAAAACTTCAGATTTGGCTTTAAACACACTTAAAAGGCCAGATTAAAACTAGCAAAATCAGTTTAGATTGATGCTGAAACCTAGATCATTGAAATGATTTAGAGAGGTTGTTCCCAGCAGTGTATTGCTTTAGAGTCATTCGCAGTTTTGTTGATGTTTCACTGGTGGTCCTGAAATTCTGATAGATGCAAGTTCAGTTCTTATACATATTCATAAATGCTTTAACTTCAGCAACTGGCTTTATGAATTCCCTTTCGATTTCCTCATGCTCCAGCTAGGAATCAGAAAAGCAGATGAGCACCTAGTCTGGAGAAATGACAGATTATATGGTAATAACTCTGAGTCTATACCAAAAAACACCAACCACATTTTAGATATGAAGGAATGACAGCAAAGAGAACCCTACTGAAGGGGAAAAGGAAATAGTTACAGTGGGACTCTTTCAATTTAACCGCACAGTTGTTTGAGCATTTTAGGACAAGGGGAAATGGCCTCAAGTTGCACCAGGGGAGGTCCAGGTTAGATATTAGGAAAAATTTCTACTTGGAAAGAGTAGTCAAACATTGGAATAAGCTGCCTCGGGAAGTGTTGGAGTCACTGCCCCTGGCAATGTTCAAGAAATGTGTAGATGAGGCACTTAGGGACATGGTTTAGCAGGCACGGTGGTGATGGGTTTACGGCTGGACTTGATGACCTTTAAGGTCTTTTCCAACCATAATGATTCTATGATCTATGCCTCAGCAGCCTTGTCAGCCTCAGAATTCAACGTTTCTTCCCTCCTGTGCTCACAAATGCAGTCACTTCAGACGCTTGTTTGGAGGCAACTTCCTCTGTCCTACTGATGCTGGAAACCATGGATTTAAATGAGTCACAAGCAGTGAAGTACTAGACCTAGACATGCTGGTAGTGATCTCCAGGATTTTCAGCCAACACAGCAGATATCTTCTGGTTTGTGTTCTGAGCACTGTTTCTGTAACGAGTAATTAATTAGTAAGTTATTTTAAAGGATAATAATAAGATGTTTTATATAAAAAGAACAGTAAGAACTAATTTTATACTCTTTTTCTGTCATATCTATTGAAAGTGTAGAGGCTTTCATAGCTATTTAAATAGCTATTCTTACATGTCAGAGCATAGATCTATTTAGGGGAATTTCTTACGGAAACTGTTTCAAATGTGCAAATGTGTTTATTAAAAGTAGTATATGTAAAATAACATTACAGTGCTTCATATTATTATTTCCTGATGAATTTAATTTCCCCCTAAATCAGATCACATGAAGGGAAGACATTTTCCTTGGAATCATCATTTGTCTGAACCCAACTGACATTATAGAGACATCAGACTTCCATGGACTACATCTCTGATAGTCTGTCTAGTACCTTTATTTTTTTCACAAGACGACTAAGCTGAGCATGACTTTGTGATCCTTTTGTTTTTGAAATGGTATAAAGAAAGAGATAATGGTCACATGCAGAGTTCTCTATCAAACAGTGGTGCCTACTCAGATCTAAGCATAGAATTTCTTTCTTATCCACTACTTTAAAAACAAAACGAAACAAACAATAAAAAACTTTTCTAAATAGTTTTGAGTAACGGAACATTTTCCTACCTTATTGCTAATCGTGCATGCCTTGTTGTATTTTATGAAGCTTAACATTTTTGTCAGTTTTCACAGGCGAAAAAGAAAAATAAATATTTCCACATATGCTTATGTTTCTAACATAATATTTGGGCTATTTAATTAAATTTGCTATTCTATTCTCATTATCCATGTCATTACACCTTGAAAAATGCTAAAGTCCTTATTTTCTTTCTTTCTGTACTGCCTCATACACTTATACTTGCTATGGGTATCTTTGTTCTCATAAAGATAAGCTACTTTATCACCACTGTAGGACTTCAGAATGGCTTACATGAACACATAACCAAGAAAAACACAAATTCAAGTCATGATAAAATATATGGCTAAACATAATATGCTAAATCTGATTCCAGCCATCTTAGAAATATCTTTCATTTTCACCAAAAAGCTCTCAGTACCTTTCAGATATTTGCTTCATGTGGGCATGAATTTTACTGTTTGCCAGGAAGCCAAGAAAACCCTCCCCCAGAGGACATTTGTTGACGGTGAATAAGGGAATACATGGGAGAAGTATAATCTTCAGATGTTTGTTCTACATTTCTATCAATTCAGTCTGTTCCCTGGAAATTACTCAAACTTATGTCTTATGGCTAGGGATTAAATAATGGTAGAAGACCACATTTCTAGTGTTTGACTTTCATTTTTCCTGACTTAAAACAGTTAATTAAAGTATAGTGTATAGTCTGTGTGATGTGTATAACAAGCCAAATAGTTTTAGTGCTTGCAAAATCTGAGTATTTATATAAATTTAATTGTTTATGCAGGCAGCTGATCATTAAGTGATTTAGTTGGAGTTAGAGCTGCTGTACAAGATTACTGTTTGCATGAGCATATGTGATGCTTTTATGAACTTTTTCATATAGAGTTATATCCTCAATTTTAGAGGCTCCTAGCTTGACTCTGACAACCCTTATTCATCCAAGCAGTTCTCATACACTTGGTTTGAGCTCATACAGCATGCATACTGCTGAGTTCATTGACTTAGTGAAGTTTCTCCTGATCTACAGCTGCATACTGAAGATGCAACTCAGCCTAGCAGACTATGTTTGCATAGGAAAAAGGCATGCACTTCAAGGAACAAACCCTCGCCTCCAGGCCAGACGGTGTAAGGTGGTTCCAGTCTGCGCACAGTTAGTCTTTGGCGCTGGAGCAGAGTGAAGAGCTCACCAGCATAGAGCCTCCACCGTCCTCCAGGTCTGCTATGGTGCTCCTACGGGTTCAGGGTATTTTTCAGGGAAAGGGATAGTGGTGTGTTTTTCAGTAAAAGCACCTAAAACAACATGAGGAGTATGTCACAGTTACAGAACAGTGGCATTTCAGTATGAAGCTGAAGGTATGTATTTAAGGTCATGAGAATAGTTATGAGATGCACTCATTTTTGTTTCGCATTAAAAAATCTGCCATATAAAAATTCTTTGTAATGTATAATAATGATTTATATAAAATATACGTTCTGAAAAGATATTACCAGTGTTTTTAGCTGAACATTTTTTTTTTCCAGGCAAGTAATCAGATCGTTTTGGTAATGGTTTTAAATTGCACACTTATATGTTACAAATACTTTTAAAGATTTTAAATTTGTACCTGGTTTATATACAGATTGTGTCTCTGTGTAATTCAAATCTGGTATGGTTATAAGGAAAATAGTAAGCACAATAATCAAATCAGGGTCATGGAATAAAAATGATTAAAGTGAAAATGCAACCTAGCTATATAAAACAGTGCTAATAGTAATAACCGAAGAAAGGATATTCAAGATCTAAGGATCTTGCATTCTTTTTTTATGATCTAATAGAGGCTACAATTACCACACTATTGTTTTGCTATAAGGCCTCTGACTAAATGGAAAAAATGTTCTTGCCACAGAACTTTCCTCAGGGACTTAATAAGCTGTTTTAGCTGAAAAGACATCTGATAAAACTGACAAAATTCTTGCGATAAGTACAAATTGACTCTTCCAAAAAATCTCTTTCTTTCTCTCACTCTTTTCTTTCCTGGGTAAATGTAAATCCATTAGGCTCACATTCAGATACTCCATGGTAAGCAACTGGGAATTGTAAGTAAAAGAACGACTATTTGGCACTTACGCATGCAACTGAAATCCTGCTGCTTCCTGAATAATTAAGCTGTGCTTTTCATCGGCAAGAATCTGTGTCTCTAGTGTGAAATTCCAGCAGCTGAGACTGGAATAACTTCAGTGCAATAGTAGCAATATGAAGGGGCTTGCGTCCATCCACCACACTGCAGTAGCCCCCCAGTCTCCCCACAGCGCGCAGTCGGGTGATCCTTTTGCTAAGGAATGCTGCATGGGCTTCCTCCGGAGAATGAGGTTCTCTGGGATGAAATATGGGACAAGCTAATTTTTTTGCAGACTTCAGGTACCTCTGACCTCTTGGTCTTCTGTATGTCTCTATTTTTTTGGCTTGACAGACCACATGCCAACGTGCAGCCCAGAATTCCTCACTCGCGTGATTTATTGTTTACAGCTGCTCTAGTATTTCAGACATGGCAGCTGCTTTTCAGATGTCTTCAAATTAGAATGAAAGTCTTAGATAGAGGTCTTAATGCAAACCTGAGTGCTTGCAGAAAGAAAGGGGGAAAGTTGATGAAAAAATCATCTGAATTCTGCTCTAAAAGCTTTCCATTGATCCTAGCCCTGAGGGCAAAGGAAAATGTTTGGTTTATTTCGTAAGCTCATTAGGTGTGTGAGAGCCTATTTGGCATTTGCTATTGACTGGGCCTGAGCAAAAAGTGATCACTGGCAGGATGTTCAATACGAGATCAATAACAAGCGTGTGATTGGATTAGCTACTTGATCAATGCTTTGTGCTAATATATTAACAAGCAAATTACCAGGCAGCCCATAAGAGCAGAGTGCTGACTATAATTGCATTACAAACTATCGTGATCTAATGACCCTTGAAG
This sequence comes from Nothocercus julius, assembly GCA_013398735.1. NCBI lineage: Eukaryota > Metazoa > Chordata > Aves > Tinamiformes > Tinamidae > Nothocercus > Nothocercus julius. Next base: position 9,391,236 of record VZSV01000006.1, on the reverse strand, counting down.
TGCAAAAGGTTATTTATACAGTCAAAAGGCCTAAAAGTACTTTGAGTGATGCTGCATTATTTCAGAAAGAAAATCTTCCCTTCAATCTACTCACGTTCAATCATGTTAAAATACATGTACATTTTTTTCTTACTTCAAAATTTTTAGACCAATTTTGGACATCATGATAAGAGAGAAGGGGCAAATGAATAACTGTTTCAGCATTGATTAAATGTGGCAACACTTCCACAGAATTGGGAAATAATTGGAGAGGAGAATAGCAGGAAGAAGAATTTTGAGGGAGGGAGAATGGACAAGGCCATTTTGAAGTAGCACTGAGAACTGAGGGGGAATATTGCCATGTAACAAATTGTTTACAGGAATATAAGACTGCAAATGGGTTTGTGCAAAGACATGAATTAAAATCTGAAATTTTTGCATGACATATAGAACTAATGCACAAGATATTGTAAAAACAGGACTCTTGCACTTTCTAAAAAGTTGTAGCTGATTTAATTTGTCTGTCAAGAGATCAGGATAAGGTTTAAATCTATCTGCCACTTGAAGCTGTCGCCCAAGTTCTCAGTGCATAAACTGTGTCTTTTAGGCTTCTGGAAAAGGCAAGAGTGAGGTGGACCTTGATGCAAGGGGACACACCTCTCTCCTGAATTTCGTCCTCACACATAAGTGGAAAAGTAAGAAAAATAGTAGGGAAAAAAAGAAAAAAAACAGTTAAGTTCACTTACCAGTTAATCCTCCAGTTTACAGCTGATAGTCTAGAAAAAAAGGGTTTCTATACTTCCTGAGCACCATCCCTGAGCTCTAGGCATTATACCTGACACAGAGCAGGATGAATCCTGGTAACAACCCCCGTGTACAATATAAATAAGTGACTGACTTCATACTCATCCGCACGGACTGCTTAACAGCTCTTTCAACTTTCCAAGGCTTTGTCTTTGCTTTTCCTCCCTTCTCGGGGAAAGCTGGACCGATGGCCGTGGGATGCTATTTGCAGACGTGGGCCGTCCCGGGAGGCTCCAAGGCTGGGCGCTCGAGCAGCCTGCGAGGTGAGCGGCCCTGGGCGGGCTCCCCACCGCGCGCAGCATCCCGGCATCCCTGCCCGCGCCGGCCGGCGGCCGCCCGGCCGCCACCGAAACCGCAGCTGACAAAACAAGGCACGAGGCTGCTGCCCTGGGAGCCCGGCCCGGCGGAAAGGGAAACGCTGTCAATCAATGGGCACACGTGTACGGCGGGGAATCCGATAGCCGAGTGAGGGGCTTAATTTACGAGGGCGCTTGTCAATTATTTCTGATATCTATGGCGCAATAATGGTACTTTGCCACTGAAAAGCCCATCACCTGAAACACCAGAGCAGGCTGGTTGTATGGGAATGTAGATAAAAGTGTGTTTGCCCATCTTACTTTACTCTCTTTTCCCTTTTTTTTTTTCTTTTTTTTACATAAGGAGTTTCCCACAGATGTCAGAGGATGAAACGGGGCACTCTGATGATGATGGTTTTGAGCCATGTGCAATTCATTTGACTTTTTTTTTCTTTCCTTTCCAAAGTGACCATCTGAAAGTGAATGGTTTCCCAGCAGCCAACACCTTTACAAATAACTTCAAAGTAATCCATTTCCTTTTCAAAGCCACATGTTAGGACTTGAAAAAAATATCTGCAGTCATTATTTAGGAGGACTTTAGAGGGAATTAAAAATTATGTGTATCTTCTTTCCTGCATTATAGGTCCTACATCTCTACCTTAAAAGGTGCAGCCCCTCAGACAATACAATATAACTGACTGTGACAGAGAAGTTTACTCAATGGGCCTTCCAGCTGCCAGGTCCCTTAAGCAAAACTTCAGCACATACATTATGCATTGTGCTTCCATGAAGAAATAACTCACAGAATGCTTAAGGTTGGAAGGGACCTCTAGAGATCATCTAGTCCAACCCCCCTGCACACGCAGGGTCACCTACAGCAGGTGGCTCAGGACTGCGTCCAAGCGGGTTTGAAGATCTCCAGAGAAGGAGACTCCACAGCCTCCCTGGGCAGCCTGTGCCAGGGCTCTGTCACTCAAAGGAAGACTTTGCCTTTCCTCCCTCAAACCAAGCACATGCAAAATCTTGCTTTGTGATTTGAGACCTTGGTTCCTTGGTTGGAAGAGGAAGGAAGCAAAGACACTGAGAAAGGACATTATTTCAAAATGGTGTTGAACCGTTGAATCAATCATCATTTCTTCGTACTTTTATGCTGTTGTATAAGGCAAAAAGGCAATACATATTTTTATCCCTTGTACAGTGAGGGAAAGGATGTGTTTACTCTTAGCTTGTCAGTTTGACTAGCTGCTGTGCATCCTAAACTTAGATAGTAAAAATCTTGAGAGAATTTTTGTTAAAAGATAGTTTGTTAAAACTAAAAGCTCAAACTAAAAAAAGTTTTGTTAAAAGATAGATATATCCTTGAAATTACTATTTTTTGTGTATGTTTTCTCACAGTCTTTCTGATTACTACACTTGATAAGACAATTACTTGTCAAATTTTATTTTTTTCTACCACAGGTAAGATTATTTTTTTCTACCACTTGTAAGATTATTACATTATTTTGTGTAACCTAAACATTCCTTAGAAGCATAAACTAAATGATAACATTTTCCCTTCTAACAAATCTCCTCTCCTGAAGTCTTTATAGGTAACATATTCTTTTCCAGCAAGAACAGTGACAAGGAAAATTATAACTCCTGACTAAGATAAGGTTTGCCAACAATGAGTACCAATAATGACAATTTATAAGCCATTGGCAACAGTAGACCAATAAGGTTATGTCACAACGTACAATATATAACAAAGATTAAAAATGGAATTAATTGTTTCTCTTAAATGGAGAAAAATAGTTCTTTAATAAACCATAAATTCTCATTTAATTCTTAAGTCTCTGTAACTTGTCCACAGACTTATCAAAGTTAAATGAGCCTTTAAAGAAAATCTTAGAAAAGTTTCACAAAGCTATTAGCTCTTTTTGTGATGTTAATACTGCTCTCCATTGCATACAATATAGCTAGACATGTTAGACATGTTTATTCCTAGAAGTATTCGTTGGATATTCCAAACTCCATCTTTTCAGTGATGGTTGTCTGAGGAAATATTGAGTGAAAAGGTATGGCCCTTTTCCTGGCCCTTGCAAGGGGTGGCCTGCTAAGTCTGAACTGGGAGTGAGAAGAGTAGACAGTTGCATGTGAGAGTGAGTGAGTGAGTGAGTGAGTGAGTGGGAGATTCAGTAAGGAAAAAAAAAGCTGATGGTTTCAGAAGCAATGGAGCTAGAAGCAGTTAGGCTCGGAAGATCACTAAGATATTCAGTGGCACTACTAAATGATTAACAAAGATATTTTAAAATATTGTTATAAATTAATTTTTATGTGTTTTATTTTAGAATAAAATAGAGGGAAGCATAGAAAAAACTTTTTCCTGCTGAAGATGAGCCTTCAGGTGGGTTCATACCCACATATCCATATAGTAACAGCTACTGAAGCACAATCTATTATGCTTCAAACAGCAGGATACATAAACCAACAGAGGTTCCTGGGTACACGTGAGGTTCCCTTCCACCTTTTCAAACCCATAACCCCACTATCATTTTCAAACCTCTAACCCTACTGTAGCATCATGTCCTTGACATATATCTGGAGCAGTAATACCTGTGTTGCAGGAATATTTTATTTCTTCTAGGCGTAGAAACAAAACCACCATGTCCTCAGAAGCTGGGAAAGCAGTTCTGCCCTTTTTTAATGGGAAAGAAAGAAACATTTTGCATTTGTTTCAACATCTTAGGTGACAGTCTTCTCCACCAGACATCATGTCATCCCTCACAGGAATGGTATTAAATTCTGATCTAGAAAAGAAACAGGTCTTGAAAGAGAAATTCTACTGAGCTGCAAGAGATAGCTCTCATCTCGTAGAGTTACTTTCTAGAAGTGCTTCAAAACCCAGACAGGCATCGCTGAATTGGTTATAGCTGGCTCAACTTTCAACCTTTCCTTAAGTGTTGCTGGAGATGATAAGATGGAATTTCTCTTGAATTGAAAGCTGAAATTGAGACATAACAATATGAAACAGGAATTTATACTGTAGGCTGGACTTAAAGTACCTATGCTTTAATCAGCCCTATCACTAAGCCTGTTTTATGACCATTTCATCTCGGCTCTTTGGTGAGAACGTTTCAGTGTTTCATTTACATTAAATCTTGATTTCCACTTACAAAAAATAACTGTTGGCTTTGAGAATCAGTAATGTTGTAACTAAAAAAAATGGGTAGTTTATTCACATGCATGTTCATAGCTTACTCGCATACTTAGTAGCTTTGCTCCTGAAAGGAGGAAAGGGCAGAGTCATAATTTCTGTATCCCTTTTCTCCCACTGGGAAAGTACAGGCTTCTCTGGACAGGCTGTTGTATCACCCAGCAGAGGTGTGTGCTCTACATGAGCCCTTCCACACTCCAGTTTGGCTCCAATTTGTAGGAAAATCTCTGATACAGACATCCATGTCCAAGTACAGGAAGACTTTCCACTATTCCTTCCTTCCTTCACCAATCCCCTCTACAAGGCTAAAGGATAAAAAGACACTGGTCTAAGGGTTTCACCTGGCAGTATATCTCTCTTACAGCTGGACGTTATCCTTCTTTCTCACTTGCTTGATTGCCTCAGTAATTTGGAAGTTGATGACTAAAAACTGTAGAGTGAATCTGGCAAATCCTATTCAGGCAAGGAGTAAAGAAAAGACCTATCAAAGCAGACATCCAGGAAACAGTAGCTAGTGTCAGTCATCCTTTAATGTTTTTATTTTATTTTGTAAAACAAATCAAAACAAAAAGTAAATGTTTTTGTTTTGATTTGGTTTTCTGAGACTTGTCAATAAAACCAAATATAGCAATAAACCTTCTCTATGAATCCCCTTAACTGCAAAGGGTCTTCTTCTGTATTGTCATTCCTGTAGCTCAGGTTAGGGCTCTTTCTCAGGGGTTTCTGAGCTGCCAGACTCAGGTGGATCCGAGTCTCCCATAGCCCAGACAAGTGCGCTGGATGCTGCTCTTCCTTGTGGTAAGATCTCTTTCAATTCATTCTGGCTAGAAAGAAGATTCACTAGTAGAATCTGGATCTGTGTTCTGCTGAGTTCCAAATCACACAATTGGTCTGTGTGTTATGTTCTCAGTTTCTCCAAGTTAAATGATTTCTACCCTTTTCCTAAATACTGCATTTTTTTTTTTTTTTTTTTTTTTTTGTGAGTGGAGGGGGGAGGGAACAGTTCCTCTGCGTTGCAAAACAATGGTGACTATGACTGTATTGTTGTTATATTATCCAAAGAGTGGTTTGTAACAATGCAAAACACTTCTATAAAAATATTTTGCATATATTTTGGGTAGGAAACAAAAAGAAAAAAAAAATAGCATAAATGCTTTGCTATCACAGAACAGGTAATATTCTTACTCTTTACTACCTCACAGTAATGTGTTCAGCCTCCAAAGATACTTGAAAAACAGTCTCTAGATACAACCAAAGAGAGAGAAACAGATCTTCTGTGGATAACAGTGCTGGCTGGCATTTTTGTCATCTTTTTATCACTCGTTTGTCACAAAAAAAATCAATGCATATACATAGCTTGTGGTACACATCTGCAAAAGCACTAACTATAGCACAGGTATTTCTGACAGTCAATGGTATTTTTTATTCTTATTAGTACTTCATTAAAATATATATTTAATGGAATTAGGAAACATCAAAGTGTGCAGGATATCCATGTACTATATATCAACATACCAGACAACTTTTCAAAGTTGTTAACTACAGAAAAATCATTGCAGAGCTTTACCTACTCTATACACTTGAAAATAGCTCACTTAAAATCCCCCCGTTCCTTTGATCAAATACCTTGAAAATATGCCTTAATGCCTTGACAGTCTGGAATAATCATGCCTTGGTCATTCTAATGCATGGTTAGCGTTCAAAATCATATACAGATTTTTCAGATAAAACAGCTTTTCTTCCTTTTTTTTTTTTTTTTTTTTTTTTTTTTTTTCTGTTGGCACTGAATAGTTCTAAGTTAAAAGCTCGGTTGCTTTGCAAAATCGTAGGAAATATTTTCACACCTAACATTCAGAAATCATTTTTCTGATGATATGGTTACCCTCCATTTTGGTCAGCCCTTCATCAAGGTTTTCATGATGAAGCTAAGCACAAGACTGCGTACCTAAGTCTTTTAGTCAGACTTCCATTTCTTACTCTATATGCATTGCGGAATGTCCTACATAGTTACAACACCAGCAGTTATGAAGGAGGTAGTTATTTAATCACGGAAACACACTCTGGACTATCTCTAATCATAGAAATAAAGCTGTTTTGACCACTATTTTCCATGGTGCTTTACTGCTGCTTGTTAATTTAGTCTCACTGCATATCTATAAAGTCAGCAATTATTATTATTAGCTCAATATCTTATGTAGGAAAACAGACATTGAACATCTGTGTTATTTGTTCAAAGACTTACCTCAGCTAAATGGGAAAGCAATGAAGAAAATCCAGAGCTATCCTTAACCACATGACAACCCTGCCAGACCTAAAAAGACATATTGAGTTCTACTTAATCATTTCTTGGAGCATGATAAAACACGCAACAATAAACTTTGATGCAATAGTCACTCTCAAAGTATTAATGATTTGCCACTACCGTTACTTTATAAGTAATTAATTATTTTATAAAGATAGAATTGTTCCTCTCATCTGATATATGGATTACTTTCTGCATCGTGTCTGCATTTCTATGCTAAGGCATTTCTGTGTGCATGACACTTCTAAAGACTTTGATATCCTGAACATTATACAATTAGTTGCACTCTCTCAGGCATTTTATTAATGTGAGTTTTTTTTTTAAATGAATCCTGGTATATATTGACCTACAACTTATGATAAAGTGTTGAACTATTTTTGCTATTACCAGGTGAAGCACTGATTAAATAATTTCTTCTGAGCATATTAGTCATGCTGTAAACTTTCCAGTGGTTCTCAGCACAACCTGCATTTGTATGAACACAAGTTTTACATGCAAATCATTTTTATGGGTCTTTCAGCACCTTGCCAATTTTGTGCAAAATCAATAGAATGTGCATACATCAAACATCATTTAAATGTGAAAATAACTTTCATACCAATGATGAGAGGCCATTTTTAAAAACAAAGGTTTTTTTCCCCTTTCTCAAGTATTCTATCGCAGGATTGGTTTAGCTTTGGAGAATACCTAAGCAGGATGATGTAGTATCTGCAAAACTATCCTGTTATTCCATGTTGCTCTCTTTTAAAATTTATTCATTTATCCAATGCCTTTGAATAATTATATGTGCTGATTTGCTACCGCTACAATATTCAAAAATTTTCTTTGCATTTCTGAAAAATTTAACTCTTTATCTTGCTCATTGCAATTGTGCTGCCTGTATTATTTATGCATAAGAGTGTCAATGAACAAACTTTAGAGGTTTTAGAGGTTCTATGCATTTACATATACAACATTCAAGTAGTATAGGCTGCCCAGAGAGGTTGTGGAGTCTCCTTCTCTGGAAACCCGCCTGGATGCCGCCCTGTGCCATGTGCTCTAGGTGTCCCTGCTGGAGCAGGGGTTGGACTAAATGATCTCTAGAGGTCCCTTCCAATCTCAACCACTCTGTGATTTCATTTTTAATTTGTCTTCGTGGAACCCCTGAGGTAAAGGGATATACACAATATTATGAACTAGGAGAATGGGCTTCACTGGAACTTCTTACATGCTAAATGAAATACACATTCATCCTTTGATTCATATAATGTTTTTCTTTGTATTTTTCCTATTTAGAAATATTTAGAAAATCAGTTCAAAATTGTGGAGAAATTAAAATTTGGAAGAGTCGAACTGGAAGTAACAAACACAATCTTAACACTATCCTCTGTACATAACTATTACCATAAAGACTTCAAAGCTACGATGGTAGATCAGTCTCTGTTGAGTACCTTGGTTTCATCCAGCTCAGTGATTCAAATGTAAATGGGAAAAAAATGAAAGAACATGGAGGTTCGCAGGTCCCCTGATTCTTTTCCTGAGGGGCTGATATGGTGCAATGGAAAAAAATAGGATTTTTTTTAACTGAACAATGAAAAGTTTAGTGGTGCATTATTGTTTTATTCCTTATCCCCTTCCAGAATCGGAGGGCATGAGACAGAGACAGATACCATGTGCCCTGTTTTATGTAAATTGCCATTTCATTCAGCAAAAGACTGTGGCCTTATACTAGAGATATATCACTATAAAGCTGGAATAATAATCTGAATAAAGATTGTCTGATAATTCTTGTTTATAAAGGACAAGCTACAAGCATGCTAATGTTACACTTATTCCTGAACCTGTTAGCATTTAACTCAAAAATCCTTATTACTATTTCAGTGTGATTTTGTACAGAATTTTCTGTAGCTAGGCAGACATAGAGGTAACTTTCATTGAGATAGTTTTAGTGCTCATTCTGAGAAATTAGGAATGAATAGGCAATAAATAGCTTGAGGGCTTTTTTTTTTTTTTTTTTTTTTTGGTAGCTGTTTTTGAATCTTACAGCAATTTCCACAAAGTAAGACTATGCAAGGGCTTCAAAATACATCTGCAAAGCAAATTTAAAACAGTATATACTGAGATTCTTCAAAATTGGAATGAAATATGACTTGTATAACCCTTGAAATAGGCTTACATATTCTATGTCTTGCTTCATTCACATACTGACCTCTTTAAAAAAACAAAGGCAGTGGAGAAATTAGGGATGTAACATAAGCAGTGACACTGCTTTATTAAGATGCTGTTTTAGGATGGCAAGCAGTGACTCTGATGTTCATTATTCATTTCTGAACATATAATTGTTTTTAACCAAGTAATGAAGAACGTTTAAGGAGACTTGAGAAAAAGAACAGATTATCATTTTGTCATATGGCAGGTAGTAACAGGGTTAACTGGCCTTGCTACAGCTGACAGCACATAATAGTAAATGTAGATTTTGTCCAGTATTCATTTTTAAATGCTGAAAGAAAATACAACTCATCTCATGGAAATACCTATTCAGCCTTCTTATTTAATTGAGTTTGTCAGTCAGTGGCCTTTTATGTGTTTATTTACTTATTTGGTACTTTTATAATTTTTTTCCATTGCATTAACCACCTTAAAATCCTTCTTCAGAATAAGATCAACATCTGAGGCTAGATTTAAACCTCAGGAAAGGTAAAAGAATCTTTAATTTATGAAACTGAACAAGTAGACTTATCTAAACATCTCTAGGGCTTTAATGGGGGATATCTATAATTCTCTGAATTGTATTCCTTTCACAGTGATATTTTGTAATTCCATTCTATTACCCTTGCTTAACATTAATGAGATAAAAAGATCACATTATGGCGATTGATGTTCTTCAAATTAAATGCACGTTTCCATGTACAAAGCTGTCTGCTAATTTAAAAAACATAGCATGTAACATAGAATCATGACCATGGTCATCACTCAGCTGGGATCAGATAGCATTTTTTATCTATTCATTGGATTTAACAAGGCATGAGATGGAAGCAGAATACAAAGTGTGGACAGATTATCCCATATCCCCCCTTTTGGCCACTTCTTGGCAATCTCAGCAAGGAAACTGAGGCTTCATGTTGCCATGGAAATAAACCTCAAGGTCAAAGGGGCATATGGAAGGTCAGGCAATGACAAAGGAACATCTGAGAGGCCATCTGGATGAGTGACCTGACATAATTAGTCATTAATCCCACTCTTGGGAACAATAGAGTTAGCCGAGAATGTGTTTGGACTTTGATCGTGGTCAGGGTGATCTCATGGGGAAAAGGGAAGAAAGCTCCACTTGGTAACTAAGCAGATTACCCTGGCATGCTGTTAACTAAAGAAGAGTAGTCAGAAGAGGCCAGTGGGATATGCATTTTGCATATGCTGTATTTTCCCTTTAGCTACTATAGGCCTCTCTAGAGCCATGTGGCTCTAGGATTAGCTTTTGGGTAGTGATTTTTTTCTTTTCTTTTCTTTCTTTTTTTTTTTTTTTTCAGTTTTCAATGAAAAGAGAGCAAGTGTCCCAAAATACTTCACTTAAAATTCCCAGGCAACAGATGGAAAGAGAGCTGAAGAGCCGAAGGCATCAGCCAGCTTGGTTTACAGGTGTCAATATTTACTAAGTAAAGTTTGCCAGGGTGTCTTTGGGGGAAAAAAAGAGAGAATGGTTAATCAGTAAAACAATAGCAATCATCGCTGGTGTCTGCTTTGAACAGAATGGTTAGAATTATAAGATGACTTGAGCGTGTGGCAAAAGCTCCATGTCAGCATCTGTCTTCCCAATCCCATTCCTCCTCTTTCTCCCTTGAATGTTGTGTTTTCATTATTCAGACAAACACCTTGGTGAGAAGATCTACTATGTAGCTGAGATTCTTCTCCTTGAAGAGCTGGTGATATTTGGTGATTGATTGTCGACAGTTTTGTGAGGTGTTAACATGGTAATGGACTATGCTAAATCATGTAACACAGAACTTGCAGAAATTCACTTTTCCTTTGGAGAAGATGTTATGCTTTTCACTGTGTTGTCAAAGTATTTAATAAATGAAAAAGACTAAAGGAGATTGTATAGTAATTATAGAAGAATATTTCAAAGATTTTTTTTCAATAAAGTGAAATGCAGCATGTAATGTGCTCATTTTTAAACTGGGATTTATTTGCTTAATATCTTTCTCTTGAAGGAAAAGACATTTGTTACATTTTTTACAAACCACATTTATGGATTGTGCAGCCTGTGAGAAAGGTGACACCCCATTTTCCTAAGCTAAGGGCAAAAGCTAAGCCTGCAATACTTAGCTATAAATATAAGTAAGTTAATTTTTGCATCCATAAACCTCCCTGAAGAAGGTCACCTGTGATATCAGCAACTGTAATTCCTTGCTTTCTGTGTGAAATGAAAATAACTTTTGGAAATGATTTCCTCCACCAGCAGGTACAACTGTTGATTTGGACACCAAAGGCTTTTTTTTTTTTTTTCCCAAGGCTATATCATCAATATGTTTAATTAATAAATAGGCCAACACAAGTCAGTGAGAATCAACTAAATCCTCAGAATCTGTATTATTTTCTCTCTTTTCATTCCCTATATATTAATTCCCTATATAATTACCAAGTGAAAAACTGACAGGAAAGTACTTTCATACTGGTGGATGCATCAAGCCATCTAAATCCCAAATCCAACTAAAACTTCATTTTACTTCTACATTTGTGTTTTCCCCTAAGAATGACCTCTCACCAAACATGGAAGTCACTGATGGTACTCCAGAAAATAAAGTATTTTTACTCTGGGGAAAGCAGGTACTTGCTGAAGCACAAGTAGTTTTGTAGCTGTCACTGTAGCTGTAGCCTAGCTACACAGGACCTTAAGAAATAGACTTTTGTATGAATAAACACAAACCAAATCTTGTTGGTTGAAAAAGCTTATGGAGGCAGCATTGGCAAAATTTCAGCATTACTCTGGCCCATGTGATCAGGGATGTTCCCACAACGGAGAAACTCAAAACTATACAGGAGGAGGAAGACATTAATTTGGAAGGATCTATGAGGAGCAAATAGACTTTTGTTTTGTTTTGTTTTGTGGAATCATCTTGTTTTCGTTTCAGAGGAATGTTACATCTATTTTATTAGGGAAAAATATTTCCACGTTGCCCTTTTTTTTTTTTTTTCTAGAATAAGAGTGGAGAAGACATGAGTTATGTAATGCATTGACCATTGTGTGTGGCTTCTTTGCTGCTGCTCTCAGCTGGGAGGATTCAGTCCTGTTCCAATAACTGTGATGATATCACATTCTTCTGCCTAGCATGCACTCATTCTCGTGCAGTTCACAAGAAGATGGAAGTCTCAAGAATTTAAAGGTTTTTTTTATACTACACTTAAGCATTTACTTTAAATCACTAAACAGAGAATCTTTCAGAAAAACCATTGGCCTACCCCTGAGCCAGCAGCAGTAGCGCTGTGCCAGATCTATGCCATCCCACATTAACACATTAATCATTCCTGTTAAGAGACCAGTGCTGCGAAATGAAGCCCCAAACTAATCCATCTCCATATTTTGCAGGGACAGGACAAGTGCCCAGGTGTTTCTTAACAAAGCATTGCAAGGCATGGAATTGTTGCACCAGAGGTACTCTCAGGTACCAGAGGTCAGATTTTTTTTAGTAAGGAGTCCAAACTAAGTTTTAAAAATAGTAAGATTTGTTGTCATTGCGTTTTTGGAAAATATATATTTTTGATCAATGGAACATTTCCCAGTGATGGTTCTTATCTCTTTCTTACACAAAACGTGCAAAATTCATGACTGCAGTTTCCATATACTGCATGATATAGAAGAAAAGATAAAACCATAGTCTCAGGAAATTTGGATTACCTTAATTTGGTTTAACTTCTCTCTTTCCTATTATTACTGATCACAGGGTTGTATAGGTCTCCCTGTATAATGCTCTAATCCTCCTGCAAAGATGATGGCAGAACACAACACTATGATTGTGGTTTTCTTCTGCCACGAACTAAAAGAGCTTCTCTGCAAAGGGAAGAAAGAAAGGTAAAGGAAAAAGCTTTCATTTGTGGCTAAAAGGTGAGATTATTATACTGCTCCTTCAACATACTTAGTTGGAGGTACCTCACTTCAGCAACACTATTTTAACCTCTGCAGATAGCAGCACCTACTATAGGACTAGTGAACAACCACTGTATTGATGGAGACGACCCTGCAAATTCTATAGATTGTTTTGTCACCTTTACAGTAAGAATTTGACCAGTCCATAGGACACTCTTTGGACTTCATGTACTGTATTGTTCATTAGGAAGTCAAAATAGAGTGGCACAATGGGGATATAAACAGGCCATTGTTTAATAGAATTGCTGGATTGCTTAACGTTTGACTTGGAGCTGTTAGGATATTGTATTCCAAAATGACTCAACCCAGCGCCAGTGGTAACGAGCTGCATTTGGTTTCAGTTATCAGTACTATTAAGTAAAACACATTTTCTATATCCCCACTGCCACCTAATATCTAGTCAGTACTCAAAGGACAAACCTTTTCCCCTGCAGAGCTTGATTTAACTACTCTGTATCATGCACAGATGTGTTGTTTTCATACTTCTGATTTTGCTTATCTCTTTCTTGTTTATATATTTGAAGAAAACACCTTCTCTCTTGTTTTAATCATCATTGTGGGAGATCTAAAAGCATTTAATTCTTCATCCTTGTGCTATTTCCCTCAGGCGGGATCATGTTTTTCCTGGATTGCATCAGTAAGCAATTGCTTACCTTCGTGTGATGAGCAAGAATGAAACTGCAATCTATTCCCAACTTTGTTTAGCTTGCTCATGTCCTTCTTCAGAATAACTGAAATTTAGTATGCATGAAATCTAGGTCCTAATCTGGGAAGTCATTGCACTAGCCAAAATCTGACTGATATCATCAGCCAGGCTAGGTCTACATTGAATTTTTTCTCATGGGCTGGGGAGGAGGACAGAAACTACCTGCTGAAAACAGCAAGGCATTTTTTCTTCAGCTTTCCCTGGACTGTCTGTTGGAGAGTTCCTTGTTGAGAAAACAAGGTGTCTCCTTCTCCCACCACAGTGATAAGCAGATTCAAAAAACCCTTTCTCTCAGCTTTTAGCTTTTGCCTCCCCGCCCCATCTTCTGTTTGGCTTGGCATTACTCTGTCTCTCCCAAGGAAGAGTAAAGACCATTGAGGGACACGGCTTGGTACCTGTCTTAGAGCTACTGGAGGATTAGGAGCAGTGAGCTACAGATTGCAGTGTTTGGGTTTGGCATAGGTTTCATCTTAGACATTAAATTAATTGGTGGTAGAGGCATATATGATTTCATGCAACGAGACAGCCTCGCTGGGATGCCTGCCTCTCACTGTATTCCATGCTCCCTGAGCTACTCTGCTTATTTTCACAATAGTTGATTGAAGAATGGCTTAGAAATAGCGAGAAAATTCTAGTGATAATTGAATTATTGATTGAAAACTGCTATTGATATTCCACCTTGGAAATTCACAGCACTCTGAGGTTATTTCCAGCCCTATTATTTGTTTTCACAAAATGGAAGCCAGAGGTTATTTTAACTGATTGCTTATCACCAAGAAACATTCCCGATATAGACAAAGTTGCAATGAGTTTCCTGCTTCTTCTGAATTTGTCATGCCATATAAATGTGAAGGAAAACCAAAAGTATCAGACAAACTCAATTTTTACTGCTCCTGGTCTTGAAAAACTCATACAATTTTTTTTAAGAAATTCAAAAGCATTAAATTAAGAACACTTTTCGGTATTAAGATTTTATTTAAAAATAATAATAGAATGATCAAAAAGAGGAATTCAGATAATACAAACTTATCATAAGCTTAATGTGCTAAGATTGAGATTAATTCAGAAAGGGTGAAGATTCATACAACAACTCTTAAATTTGCCAGCAACGTACATGAAGTTTTTATTCACATTGGCATAATATTACGGAATACAGGAATAGGGACTGAAAATTTTGGGTTTGGCTGGATAAACCAATTAATTAGTATTAATATGCAGAGTTCACATCTGTCTGTAAGGTAAGTCTGAAATTATACCTGTGTTATAACTGAAATATTTTATGACTGAACAGTCTTTAAATCTCTAAAATAAATATGAATGTAAATACGAAAATAAATATTTTTCTTGTGATTTAGGAATATTTGATAGAAGTATAGTATATATTCATGTGATAAAAAAAAAACACTGAAATAATCATTCCAATCAAGAAAATAGCATACACAGCCTTCTCATATATATGCGTTTAAAAACAACATAACATATTAAAAATGTCCTAAATAGACGTCTGCCAAGGAGACTAACAGAGACGCTGAGAAAAACTTTGTTATTTCTTGCTCATTTTCAGTAATATATTGAAGAACTCAAACTCAGTATATTTGACTTAAAAACTCAGGCCTTCATCAAGGAACACTGGGAGATGGATATCACAGTAGATAACACGCTCTGGAAAAACAAGCTACCTAAAGAAAGGCTCTCTAGAAGAAATCCTGAAGGATCATTATCTGGCAGTCCATTTTGTCTCGTCGCACACATCAGTAAATCACTAAGCCTGTTCTTCTCGTCCACCATCTTCATCACTCAAACACAAAATGCACCAGGGCTTGCACACAGGGAGGAGCCTGGAGGAAACATGCACATGCCCAAGCTCTGAAATTGGACCTAAACATTTTTACTGTAGGTGCAGAGGGAAGGAACTTAGATGCTCTTTCTGAGACTAACATACAATGCCTTGCTCTTTATTGTTTCTCAGGTTTACCTTGTTTTTCGAGCAAGATCTTCTGCCCTATTTCAGAGAAAAATTAAAGATACAAGTTTAAATCATGACTTTCCATCTTTGCCTGTCTGATTTTGCTTTCAGAGGGGCTGCACGCCCTCCCGGCCAGTTACTATGTTTTAGCTGGGAGCCAGGATCAAACAGCTGAGAGATGATGGAAAAGAGCTCCATAAATTACTTCTTGCTTCTTCCCAAGCACACGAACCCCTTCCAACCTGCTTGTTTGATTTTTGGCATCAGGCAAGTTTGAGTCTTATGTTGCCAGCTTGACTCTTGGAAAGGAAACGCTCACAGAGCTATAGCTGGGAGGCAGTTTAGACAGCAGCTTCTTGCTGCCTCTTAGCTACAGGTTAATAGCTTTCACGTGAACTAAGGCCATGAAGGCTTTGTCCTCCAGTCTGTCCTTAGCAAACCACTGCTGTAGACAGACACAAAGCTCCTCAGTTACCTTGGGTGCTAGAACCGGGAGCTGCTGTTTCTCAGCGGTAGCTTTACGGCCTCCCTGCCTATCGGGAGCGCGTTCTCGTGCTCAGCTTGGCCCCTTCGCGGCTGCGGGTGAGGCACAGTTAGCGCTCGCAGAGCTGCTGCCTGGCCTTCAGCTGGGAGCCGTTAGCCCACAGCCTGTGAAATGCTACGGAGCAATGTCCTAATTGCCTGTCAACCGTGGCTCTCTGAGGAACCTTTCCAGCACATGGCACAGGAAAATCAGGCAGGTTACTCTCTGTGTATTGCAAATGATCCTCAGCAGAGATTTAGGTTGATCTGTTTTTATTTTTTGATGGAGTTTTCCAGGAGTATTCCCAAAACCAGGTGAGTGAGGAGGCTAGATACTGCTAATATCTCTCCAGTTTTAGCTACAAGATCCAAGTCCAAACACAAGAATTTGTGATCATAGGGTTGTATTCTGTGTGTTTTAGGAACAGATTTTGGAAGCCTGCGGTGACTGAGCTTGGCATTGAGGCTCTGTTTACACAGCCCTGAAAGCTTAACCAGCAGCCCAGAGTACAGTCTGCACAGAAGCACAGGCATCGCAGCTTTGGGTACAAATTGCACCCTGTTTTCTTGGGCAAACAGTGGAAGGAGGAGAAATTAGTGCCTGCCTTTTGCATAATGGCTCACTGATGAAAGGATTTATGCAGAAGAAGAGAAATGTGTTAACCGTTCTAAACTCAGTCCAAAAAGCTTTAAAGCCACATTGCACATAAAGCTGTTTTACCTGTTGAGATTTGGACTGGGGAATGCTGCATCATTCCCCTTAAAGCTGAACATCACTGCAGCCAAGAACACAAGCACCATCATGTCAGAAGCAGAGGGAACAAATTAACCTGTAATTTATTTGTTAGACTTATAAGACACTAAACAGAGTTCATGTTCGTATATCCTGAATGGTTTGTGTCTTTTTTTACTAGGCACTTGTTTCTACCCCAGGAACTATGAAAGGGGGAGCTAAAGTGAACTTTGTTTTGTTTCTCTGTGGAAAGAGTTCCGTAATCATGGAATTTCCACATATAAAATGCTGTCATGAGCCATGAGGATCTTAAATTGGGGCTGTCTTCTATTGTGTGAGTCAATGCAGAGAGGAGCAGAAAGAAAGAGGGAATAAAATACTTTAGCTTTGTTTTATTTAGAGTAGTATATGTAGGGATGACACTGAGCCAGATCCAGAGTTTGGCCAGTTGTGAACTCATAAAAATTGAATGATTTTTTTTATATCAAGAGCCAAATATTCTATGATTATTTCTGCTAAATGTAAGAGAATGAACCATTATTCTGGAGATGCAAAAGCATGATTACTTCTATTGATCTGTATCCAAGAAAGATTGCATGGAATTTGTACATTAAAAATGAAGAACGCACCTTTGCTTGTCTTTGAAAGCCTTATTTTTTTTATTTTTTTCAGAAATTGCTTACTTTTAGTAGGTATGGATATTAAAGAAAGTAGTGGGCAGTATAGAATCAGGACCTTGCTTATGAGTCCAGCAAGTATTCAGAATGCACCCCAGTCGACCAGAAGTAATGGTCACCAAAACTCTTTTGGAAAGGCATGGAAGCTGTTTTGAACAAACAGCTACAGCTGTTAGGTTTCTTGCATGAAATTGCTGGGTAGCTTAAAAAACATGTTAGCTCCACAGGTGTCTATGTTTCTAAGTCCACCTCAATAACTAGTACCTTTCAATAGATGCCTTAAAACAGAGTCTGAGGACTGAACCTTACCATCTTTTTTGTATATGTTACACTGCTAGTTAAAAATTGAAACCCCAGATAGCTTTGAGCTTCATACCACTAAAAGACTTCTCTGATACGTTAGCCTTATGTAAGTGACCAAATCAGCAAATAATACCAGCTGTGCTAAATACTGAAGTGTCACATTCAGAGAGCAAATCATATGTCGCCTTCTGAAGTTTCAAAGTTATATTGTTCTGTCTTGGAAAAACTTAATTGGGAAAGAAAAAAAAAAACTCAAATTCATATCTAAAGCGAAAGGATCTATTTTCGTGACACTGCATTTAAGCAGACTCTAGTCCTGGAGAAAAAGAAAGATGAGCTGCTCACATGACTGCTGTAATTGTCACAGACTAATTAAGAGTTTTCAGCTGTGTCTATATCGTGGTCTTGTTTACTTGCCTTGTTCACACTCAGCTATAGATGGCTCTACCAAACATTCCAGTATTTATGACTTTGTCCTCCTGTTTCACTGGGGTTTTTGAGGAGGTATAATATTGACAAACATGTCAAACTTTGTTTTTACAGTTTGTCTTGTAACCTAAAGGCTTAAAAACATGCTGATGGTCACTATAAGGGAATTCATAGAATGCAGAGGTGGGTGATTATGCCTGAAACTCCAATCTGCTTTCAACATGGATTGAGTGACCCTCCTTTCTTCTGTAATTCTGAATATCAAATGTTTCTTTTTCAAAATATTGTTACTATATACCCTTGTGTAGCAAAACCTAAAACTTGATGAGATATCACATTTCTATTTTCAGGTGCTTCTGGTGAAGTTTTGAAAAGTTACTTTTGCAGTTTCAACTTTTTTTTGCTTGTTCCTTCCCAGACATAAAAATCCTAGCTGTTTTAGGCTCCTGATGTTTATAGTAACTCAGTGTTTAACATGTTTATAGTTTATGCTACTTATTTTAAAGAAATAACCAAAAAAAATTGTGATATGACAAGTGAATACTGGCAGCTAATTTTGATTTATCAACTCCAACTGCCTAGCTGTGCATCATAGCTTGGAAATGATCAACAAACCCTTACAAAACTTGGCCAACCTCCTTTGAAAATAGTTTGGTTTTGTCTGGAAAAAAACCAATATCCAGGATATTGTAACAAGCTTGTTGCCCTTTCTTCTTAAATGGAGCTTCTCACTCATGTTGTTTTCATGTTGTTTGGTCTTTGACATCTACGTTAAGATAAATATAAAACTGCACAAGAACTTGGACTAGCTGACCTCTGGAGGCCCCTTCTTAGTTTATGTTTTTATGATTCTAGGGAGGCAACAAGTAAATACAGAAGAAAACAAATCAGAATTACTACAGTTTACTCCACCTTTCCAAAGTGTTTTGTAAGTAATTACGTATATGTCATAAATTTCATCCAAGCTAGTTTAATTTGGGTTTGAACAAGTCATCATCACATTACTGGAATTGTAATCACTTTTAGGAGCATCTATTGATGGGAGCAAATCTGATGGTTCTGACTCTCTCCCCCTAGATGAAGGGAGATCTTATTAGTTTTGGGGGGTTTTGTTTGTTTGTTTGTTTTTGCCTTCGTTTGTGTGCTTTTTTTGGCACAAACAATGCTTGCAGAATGGACTAGAGGACATTTAGTATCTGGAAGATTGCATGTCTGACTGCAAATCTGGGTTGACAGGCTACAGATAGGGAGAGCGGTGCTTCGAGTGTGTGCACTGTGAGTATCCTAAGAGTAAGCATATCGGAACAGAAGAGTTTGTGCAAGATGGCTAGGATAGGGCCAGGCCTGACAGCACGAAGTAATGCTGCACTTAAGGCTTGGAGATTGGGTTGCAGTTTAGGCTCATCAAGCCAGGCCTAAATTATCTAACTCATGTACGGCTGGCGGTCTGGACACCATACACCACAGCCCAAGAGTTTGCACAAGCTCATTTACCCTGCTTCCTATTTAGAAGCAACCCTCATGTTACTACGGTGGCCTATCAAGCTAAGATACAGCCTCAGTCTCTCAGTAAGACTTAAAATGAAAAAAAAAAAAAAAAAGTGTGTGTGGGGGGTGGAATAAAAGCATAATGGGATGACAGTTCCCATTGTTTTCAAATTGCACCCAGATACAGTGGGAGCATTCCATGTGTTCAGTGCTTACAGTCATGGGCGACAGTAGAAAATCCTATGGCAAATGAGATTGTGGATCACTTTGGAAAATCTCACCCTTCGTTCTTGTTGCACGCTTACGTAAGGAATGCCTTTCTGCTCTGCAGTGCTGTATCCAGTGCAGGAATGTCACAGGAATGCAGTGTGTCTAACGCTAATGTATTGTTATCATCGTCATCATTCTCCTGATGTGTTATCTGTCTGGTAATCTGCTTGCAATATGAATGACAATTCTTCATTTTGGTCATGTTTTCCCGTGAAGCAGATAATTATTGCTGGCAGGGAAAGGCAGCATATACTTAAGAAGGTAGCAGATGTTGCTAAAACTGCTTTTAAACTCTTTTTTGCTTAGTGGAGCACACAGAGAAATTGCAGCAAAGTGCTGCTTCACCAGACCTGGTACCCTAATCTCTTTAGCTGTTTCTGTTAACGCTTTAGCACCAGTGTCTGTGTTGCCAACACCTAAGGAAGCCAGTAAATCTAGTTCCGTTCCTCACTATGGTCCACTGGCATAAATTAAATGTATCAATGGCAGTTAGTATCTTCCTTGTTGAGAACAAACATGACTGGGGCCCATACCAAAAGATAGCTCAGCTTGAGGTAAAGAAGAGCCTAAATTTACTTGAAAGCCAAATGTCCTTCCTTCCACATATTTGCAAAATATTTCACACTGAGGTTTGGCAGCAGCAGGGCAGCATTTGACAGTGAATATCACCTTCAACAACAGCTATTTCAGAACAGGTATACTTGAAACTGCAAAGCTTTTCCACTTCAGGGACTGTTTTCATTTCTCCAAGACCTTTATTTTTAATGTGATTATTTTGTACAAGAGTATTATCTATGACATGAGCAGTTATAAACACAGTATATTAAATAGTAATTTCTGAATGTCAAGATACAGGTTTTCAATTATTTCTCTGGTTTCATAATGTTTTTTTTCTTTTGTTATGATTGTCAGCTTTCTAACTTTGCAAAAATGGATGATATCATACATTGTCTCTGGAAGAAGGTAGTTTTCAGTTAGCAAAGGACTTTCTGGTATGTTTTAAAGAGAATTACTCATCTCCTAATAGATTATGTCACATTAATTTTGCTTTAAAGATCCTTTTGATCTGGTTTCCTCTTTATAGACACTACATTACACAAGTCTGATTGTGATATTTCCCTGGAGATACTCCTGATCCTACAGCTATAAAACAGCAAAAAATGAAGTATCTCTAAAAAGTTTCAGATTATCTAGATTAGAACAAGGTATGGCAGAAAACAGTGAGGATTCAGTAATCTGAACAGGAAGTGAATCCACTTGTCCATCTCACCAAGCAACAAACAAAATGCTTCAAATAAATCATATCATCAAGCATTCATGTACATTGACAAAACACAAAGCTATCCTAATGAAAGAATGATTTTGTTTATCTTTAAAGTTAGTACTTTGTGTCCGAGTTACATCTCAGTCAAGATGGTCAAACCACCTTGCTTCTCTACATCCTCATCTGTCAATTGAACAGATGTTCTGTAAGTGAAGAAAAGTTTAGTGCAAAGCACTGTTAGAATGTTAAAAGTATTAGCATTTCATTATTTTCCTTAATTAAAATGTCACATAAAATGTCTCATATCTAGACTCCACATTCTCGTTTTTTAAAATGTTATGCCTAAAAGACAAAGTCAAAGGTTAGAATTAAATGCAATTATGTGCCCTAGGAATAAAATGGATATACATTAGAAGTATAGTTAGGCTGTAAATTCATTTAAGCTTTTAAAAATTACAAAGGAATATATAAAATGCAAATTAAAGGAGAAAATCTTATTTGTCTCCCCTGTTTGTATGGTAATTGGCTGCTTTTAATGAATTAATCTCATGCACAGACTTCTGCTAAATTAGACTACCTATAATGTACTGTCTTCAAGTAACTTCACATTCTCATTATGGCCTCCCTAATTTCTAAAGTTAAATTAATATAATTAGGGAGAAGATCAATACATATTGATCTCAAGTTACTTCAATGGAACACAAGAATAACAGATTAAAAGGAAGTGATTTTTGTCATCATTGATTTTGTTAGCATGCTGAAACAACAGTGCTGAAGAATTAGACCTTAAAATATTTTATCCCTGAGTCATAGCCTCTGTACATTTTATGTTTTTTTTTTTTTTTTTTTTTTTTGTGAAAGAAATATTTTTAGCTTGGCTAAGCTTGAAAGAGGAAAAAAAAAAA